>QJNU01000249.1:0-100707 GCA_004154915.1 Monosporascus ibericus
ATACATGTTCCGTGGCTAAGCTACTTAACGCTGTACGCGTGCAACAGCACACGTATCTAGCCTAATACAACAACACAACTGATGTCCCCTATATCTGACAAAAATACACTCACCAGTTAATATCCAATGTGCCATTCGCTAGGGACGTTATTTAAAGAAAGATAGATAGCAAACATATATAATATATGTAATAATTTATATAACTATGCAACTCCGACATTTTTATTACTTTTATACGACTTGTTATAATAAGTTAAAAAATCTATGTTTTGGTAAGAAATAAGTGGGCGCATGGATAGCTTTGAACTATTAGTGTATTTATATAAAAATTACCGTCGTATAAAATTCGACGTTTATTTAACCTTAATACGTATTTTAACGCGTTAAGTAAGTAACAAACTCGTTATATTTTTAACCGTATTAAAGCCGGATAAAACACCTTTACGTATAACGTCTCACACCACCTCGCGGTACACTTTTTCCAACGTTCTAATTATCTAACTTCAATTACTTATTCCTCAACAACCATAATATGAAACGACTTACAAAAGAAGCGAAAATGAACCTAGCCGTTCAGGCTAAAAAGAAAAACCCGAAACTTAGTTATAAAAAACTTAGTTCTATTTATAACGTCCTATTTACTACCTTAGGGTTACGAATTAACAGCAAACGCGTCCGAACCGATATTATTCCCAGTTTGCAAAATCTAACTCCGACCGAAAAAAAATTAATTGTCGACCGAATCCTTAACTTAAATACGCAAACGTTTTCTGTCCGGCTTTAATACGTTAAAGATATAACGAATTTGTTATTTATTTAACGTATTACGGAACGCGTTAAGGTTAATTAGGCGTTAAGATTTATACGACGGCAAAATAAACTTAAAACGTATTTAAATTAAAAAATCGATTATTAAAAAGGTATTATACGAAAATCCAGAAATATTTTGTAAATAATTTAAACTTATTTAAGTTATAATCGTAAAATACGGTATTATAAAAAAAGATATTTATAACTTTAACGAAACGGATTTTTTAATAAAGCTTTTAATAATTTACGGCATAATAATTATAAATATCGAAAAACGTAAAAAATTTAAATAAACGTAATAGGGTAATCGGGAATAGGTTATAATTATATAAGTTATTAATTTGTAAAATTAAGTTATATTATTATTTATTATTTTAACGAAAAAAACTTATTTTAATTTTTAATATTATAATAATTTATTATTAACCCATTAAAAGGTTAATATTAATTATAATAATTAAATAACGAACGAATTAAATTTAAAATAAATCCAGCATTTTGATAAACATATTCGGATACGTACGAAAAAAAACGAAACGTTTTTTTATTTTCGATAGTTACGAAAGCTATTATTTAATAAAATTCGAAAAATATTACGCGAATAACGATATTATTATTTTTTATATACCTTTTTATTTTTTTTATCAGTTTTAACCTTTTAACGTATTTTATTTTTCCGTTTTAAAACGTACTTATTCGTTTTATATCGAAAATTTAATATGACGTTACCATACTTATATTACAAAAAAAGATTTCTTTGCCGGCTTTTACGACGCATTTAAAGTTACCATAACGTCCGATAATATTAAAGCTAAATTCGTAAAAGTTAGGCTTATTCCATTTAATCTTAATAACGTCCTTTCCGAATTAGAAATTCCTTTAGCTGTACTTACGTCGACCGTCTTGCCGCTTACTTCCGCCGGTTTTATTTTTTCCCTTTTTACGAAAACCTTTAAAAATATCTAAAAAATAACGAAATAAGGACGTTATTTATAAAAAAAAAAAAAAATTACTAAGGCAGCTTGCCGACAAAAATAATTAAATCGGTTAATTTTTTAACCAAAAATAACTTATTATTTTTATATGAAATTATATTTTTTCGGGAAAAAACCGCCTAATTACGCGAAACGAACCATCTTTTTAGCAAATGCCGAAAAATTAAAAATAAACGTCTTTAAGAAAAAGGAACATTTACTATACAAAAAGGACAAGTTTTTCTGGCCAAGAAAGAAGGGGGTAGTAAAAAATCCCAGCCAACAGCGGCTAAAGGTAATCGTCGTAAAAGGGTTGAAACGAAAGAACGGAAATGTGGCGTTTGCGGCAAGCCCGGACATAATGCGCGCACTTGTGAAAAAGCTGTAAATACCTCTAGCGAAGAAAAATCCGACTAGTTTAAATTGATTTATGGCGTTATGGTTGCTTTATTTAATTTCGTTCCTGCGAGGTGCCAAAAAGTGTACCGCGAGGTGGTATGTACCGCAAGGTGGTGTAAGACGTTATAAGTTAAAATTTTAATTAATAATCGATTTTTTTAAGTTAGCGTTAATTTTCGTAAGTCGGGAATAATATTAATTCGAGCGCGTTTGTTATAATATTAGGTTTTTAAGGTTATTTCGGTAATATTATATATAACACTAAGATTTTTAAAGTTAAATTTTAAGGTTTATTTTTAAACTTAAATAACTAGGTTTATTTTAGATTTTTTTTAATAAGATGTTTTACGATGTTAATATTACGTAATAGATTAATAAAGATGGATAATTAAAATGTTAGTAAAAACGAGCCGCGAGCTTATCTAGTACGTTAAGGAACATTAATTATATTATTGTAATCGGCTAGTTACAGGTATTGTCGCACGCGTACTATCAGATAAGTAGCGCAATAAGTGCGCACTTATCAATACAGTCTTTTGGTGCAGTGGCCACGCAACACGTACAACTTTTAGGTAGCTTAGATAAGGAACATATATGTGCTAATCAGAAGGTGACCTTTCCGTGTATGGGGTGCGCTACACACCCCCCAGCTAGCTGACATTTTCCCGCCCTCTCTTTTCCTTCACAGCCTTAATTCATGCGCCACGTCGCATGCCACAAAGTTCACTGGCCACATATGTAAGCCACTACAAAGCCATACAAGACTCGTTCCGAAAGGTAAATGTGGGCCCGCCTGGGTCCGGTCCTGTTCATAGAAATAAATTCTGCAATTCTATGAACCCAGATGAAATAAAGTCTGTGTATCCATCCATACCAAGAGATTCAGCAGCGGTCAGGTTCAGCGTCCGAATTCTTAATTTAAAGTCTTTCTATAAGGGGCCAATTTTGACTCCTTGTAGCTAAAGCAGAGTGTATTGTTGGAGCGAGGCTGTGTAGTGGTTACAGCATTCGGCTAACAAAGGGTAACGGCCAGTTATAGACTGTGAATTGTTGCAGCCACGGGGTCGCCCATAGCACGTTTCGGGTTTAGGCTCGCCGACAATTGGAGTAAGCCGGACAGCCATTGGCTTAGTTATCAATTTAGTTTGGCAACAGCAACGGATTTTTCGACGGATATGAGACCCTGACATCCCACACTGAAGCATATATATAGCTGAAGAAGATATTATCTGGTTGACCTCTAAGAGATTCTGTCTGGAAATGGAACGTAGCGAACCCTCCTTAAATACACATAAAACAGTTACAAATGAGACGAGTGATACCGAAGACAACCAGCAGCCTCCTCCGCTAGTAGTAAAGCTAACTAAGCCACGGCTTAGCCAACAGATCTAGACCTCACCTAGGCCTGACAATGGAGATCCCTCAATTTGCTCCAAGATCGCCCCTGAAGTGTACCGGTGGTCTATAAATCTTAGAACCTGCGGATGTGCAGTGCAGAACCGGCTCTTAACACATCCTATTTCCATACTTTGAGCTGCATAGGTCACCGAAGTACTAATGTCGATACCACGCTCTATTCCTGCCACCGACAAGCGGAGGGTGTCAGAGTCAGAAAATCCCAGCTTCGATTTTGAATTACACTATGGGCTCTCCTCCGCCACCGTCAGAGATGTACTGAATGAAATTCTTGGAGATATGGCTTCTCATACGTCTATTCATAATTGGGATAACAAACTGATTACCAGTCCTGTTGAGACATTGGCCGGAGTCGTTCGAAGCTATCTCAAATCCTATCATCTCAGCTTGAATACCCTGCTAGACCACACAAGCGTTGAAGAGGTCTATACTGTTGGGGGTACCAATTTTGCCCGACCCGCTATGCGAAAACCGGGTGAAATAGAGAGTCATCTATTCTTCAGCCAGGTTAGTTGCAGATGTCATGACCTGCTAATCATAATTGGCTGATTACAACGCTCAGGGGCCGTCAGACAAGGATAACCACTCAATATCTAGCCCTCGGGGACACGACGTAGCATTTCGCTCTTGCGGAGCTAACCCGACGAGCGAAGGCGATTCCAATAGGTTGGACCTCGCTCAAGGCAGAATTCTGTAGGTTCCCGGCTAATCACTTGTGGCTGGCTAGCTGACTATTGACTGCATATACTGTAGATTTATTATTGAGCAAAGCTCGCAGTTTAACAGAGGCATTCTTTTACTGCTATACGCTTTCTGTATTCGTCTGCATTGCGAAGATTATGGCTATATTCGCGCTTTCATCGAAAGGCATCTGAGCTTGCGATGTGTTCTACAATGGCCGTACCATTGGCAACAGCAATCTACTCCGGAGTTAAGTTCTGTAAGTTGATGTCTGTTCGTCACAATTTTTCTGCTTTGAAGTGAAATTTAGTTTGCCTTGGTGCTCACAAGAACTCTAGTCACGACAAAGATGCTACAAGAGGGTCACGATTTCTTTTCACATTTCTTATCTGAAACTGGACTCTAATGAAATGGGTGAAGCGGGAGATATATTTGATCAAACTCCACTATTTCCTTTCCTCCGCAAACCAGGAGTTGAGAATCACAAGGGTTCATATCTTTTCCAGGCCTCTGCGTCGGTACTGCTCACGCTTGCAGTCCCGGAAGAATCAGAGTCCCATGAAGAGGAACTCAGTCTATTGCAACGCCCACAAGCTCTGTGGACAGTCCTTATGATTAACTCTCAGCAACAGTTCGCCTTTGATCACAGACCCGCGCAGCACTCCACGCCCATTGCTCAGTTTGTTCGTGGCATTACGTCGTCACTATACTCGCAGAGGATGCACGCGCATTCCATATACAACGCTCTGAACGAGGCACTCAAAGCTTGCGATGATAGCAGTCTCTTCGATGACGAGCATTTTACCAAATCAGCATTGTACCACTCTGCCATTAAGGCGTGTGATGAACTAGAGGCCTCGATTTCTTCGAGCCTTATATTTATGCGGAGAACACGGCATAGCCATGTCACCCAACTGTGCCAAGAAGCCCACCTTTGGGAGAAGCCCGGAATAGGCTATTGGTCACAGAAAATGGAAGAAGAAACCCTGGCGCTGGAAGACTTGCAGGCTCAAATACACAGATTGGGTTCGCAAGCGCGGGAGAGCGTAAGAATCCCAGCCTCATGACATAACAGAATATCGAGTGTTTCTGACTGAAAATTTTAGCGTAGCGCTGTACGGATCCACTCCTTTTTTTTGGCCGGATTTGCAACTAATGTATGTAGCTGAACGGAGTCACTGCAGTGCTGGAAGCACGGATAGCCTTACATCAAGGAGAACGTATGAAGTCTCTAGCATATCTTGCAACGATATATCTGCCACTGACAGCAGCCGCGGTAAGCATTTGTATTTGGTAGGATCTTGATACGCTGCTGACAAAGTTTTGCTAGTCACTGTACAGCATGAGTGTTCTTCCTGAATCGGCGTCGTTCGTATCGTTCGTCATCTTCTTCGCGATATTATTTATATTTACCGTACTGCTGGGACTGAATCTGTCGACGCTGTCGACGCTTCCCGCGAAAATTGTCCGTTTCTTTCGAAGATGGTCGCTTGCGAAATCTCAGCGAGACCCATCGCCTAAGCTACCTCCATGGATGGAAAACTACATCAACTCGTATATTTCTCTTCTCGACCGGTCCAGCCACCACCGCGTCAACGACCTCGTCGGTGCATCAATACCGGAACCACAAAAATGGCGCTGGCGGATACCCTACCTTCTCTATCTATTCATACTATTCGTTATTCGAATATTTCCAGCCCTTGTATTGCGCCACTGCTTGGTTCCAGAGATTCTCTACCCTCAATATCAGTGGCTTCTGTTTCAGTTAAGACACAGTCCATACGTCACCGTCGTAAACCATCCTTTTCTCTTTGTTATAGATGCCATCCGGTTTGCCCTTATACCGGCCTGGGTTGTTCTAGCCGCCTGTATCATTTGTTATCTTGTTCTACAGGATGTCCTTTTCGGGATTTTCAAAATTTTTTGGGTTGCTGCTGCCGCCGGGAGCAATTGTTAGATTTCCAAAAGGTGGGCGCTCGAACAGTTAGGAGTTCGAGTTTATTTAGGTATATATGGTTGCATTCTAACAACAATATATATTTCAATTAAGGCCTTTGAATTCGAAATTTTTATGTAATATTATTATATAAATTTTTCGTATTAAATAAATTAACGTATTAACAATATCGTATTATCCCAATGGCTCAGTGGTCGCGAGCCTAGGTGTCGCTTATTCAATCGCTGCAGGGCTTGGGCAACCTGCTGCGTGCGAAAGATAGCTGGTGAATCCAGCTTGGGACAACCTGTTCTGGGCCGCCAACCTAATGCACAGACGATTAGGAGCTTCGGCTCCTGCCCAGCTCACGATTGGCGGGGAAGTACAGAACTCAAACAGCTATCGAGACTTGAAGTACTGGGGGCGCTATGGGCGTTCATACGTAGACTCGATGGCTTCTTTTTACCGTTTGTTCTTCCCGCCCCCTCCCCCCCAGCGTCCACTCTATTCATTGCGGGGTACTGCATGCAGTTAAGCATAACAAGCAACGTCAACTTAAGGGAGGTCTCTTAACCTAAACCTACATCAAGTTACACACTTACGACGAGCTTATATATCTGGACTTCTCTGTGCAATCGAAGGCCCCTTAGACTTTCCTGGATATAGTCGTCCGACACCGTAAGAACAATACTGTTTTTGAAAGAGTTGACCAAGAATGGCACCTCCGAAGATCAGGCTGGCGACGGCATCTCCGGGAACGCAGGCGACCACCAAGGAGACGCTCGCCCAGCTCCACCATATCGCCGAACGGGCAGCGGCCAACAGGGCCGACATCCTGCTCCTCCCGGAGGCGTATATCGGCGGCTACCCGCGGGGCGCGGACTTCGGCTGCAAGGTGGGCGCCCGCACCGCCGAGGGCCGCGAGGAGTACCTGCAGTACTTCAAGAGCGCCGTCGACCTGGGCGATACCGTCGGCGATGGCGCCGGCGCCGGCGACGCTTGGTTGGAGAGGCGTCTGCGGGGGCCGTTGAAGTGTACGGATGGCGTCGCCGAGGGTGATGAAGGAGTGAGAGGGGATGGTACGAGGGAAGAGCTCGAGCGTATCGCGCGGGAGACCGGCGTCTTCATCGTCACTGGTCTCATCGAGAAGGTTGGCGGTAGCTTGTATTGCGCAGTCGTCTACGTGTGTCCTAAACTTGGCTTCATTGGAAAGAGGCGCAAAGTCCAACCGGTAAGCCTTATATTTTCGTTCGGCCCCCTGTTTGCGAGCCAATCACCCGTCTCGGAGATATTCTCTCTAGTGGCGTTATATGAGCACTCATACTCGCCCTGTGGGGTAAGGTGCCACGGTATCTGGGTCGTGGCGATCAGTACTGCGTTTTGGAAGCGCCATCCCGAGAATGGATACGCCAGCTGTCTGGCATGAGCGCAGGGTAGAGCCTTGACCCCGCGTATACAAGAGCTCTTAGACGAAACGGCCAATGCCACAGCTTTCCACGTCCACGGATATTATGTGTCATAGCTCTCAATCCTTATGACAATCCCGCTAGTGGCGTTAGGCGGGCCTTCTCCTGCTGTGATACTGGTACAGCTTTATCGATAGGGGGCATGGATAACCTCATGGCGCTGAGCCGTCCTGCTAGCAAGAACCATGAAGTCAAGCTTCACAGGGTTGTATTCCATCTACCGTGGATACTGGCATGGACAACATGGCTATCCATAGTCCCATACGTTCCTCCGTAGGGATTGCAGGGGAGCTATTGGGTAATACAGGGAAGAAACTGCTCAGTGGCTGCCGTAGGGTGCTAAGATGGGGCCTTTTGAAAGCGGGAAGTGCCAGGGCTTCAAGGAGCGGGATATCGAAGTGCTTTTTAACGCATGGCTTTCTATGGCGAAGACATGACTGGATTCGTTCCAAAACGGAACGTTGACGACGAACCTTACAAGGACTCTGCCTTAACCTCTCTAAAGGATATACGAAGACTGGTCTAAGTCACACAGTGACGTCGGGCCAGCTGGAATATCTGGTACGCGCTTATATCCCTATGCTTCGTGTTGGTGCGTATTGAGCCGAACCTAACAGCTGGGCGACCGGTTGTACAGGCTCCATGCCATTCGACTCCTCTCAAAACACATGCCGTATCAGCTAGCTACGAAGGCCAGCCAAAAAGCGTAGCGGACGGAAGCCGAGTTGCTCGTGAACCCGGGCGGCAATCCTTCAGCAACCCCCTATTGAGGTGCCCCGCTGTTGCAGTGACATATGCTGGCACAAACCGTTTTCACGAGCATGATGAACAGCGCCTTATTTCTTTCTGCTCACAATTCCAGAACTTCACAAAACTTGAGAAAATGATGCTGACGATAGGAACCCCATTTCCTTCAAAGACAGGAACTGAGCGTCGTAAGTAGCTCCTCGGATGATTTCCCACTGCTTCTTTCTCTCCATTGCGAGAACATACCCCAGTCTTCAGAGAGTGCCCTACCCCTCATGACCACATCCCGTACCTCTTCACGTTGTTGTACCCGTCGTGCGATCCATCACACACCACATTCTTCAGAAAAGCCCATTCGCTGACACGGATACCACACACGAACAGTCATCTGGGCCCAGGGCTCCCCCGCGACCCTGAAGGCCGTTTCGACGACCATCCGCGGCGTCCGCGTCAACCTCGCCGCCGCCATATGCTGGGAGAACTACAGTAAGCCAATTTCCGGAATCATTTATTCCCCTTTACTTCCCAGTGGCAGAGCACAAACTTCGAAATGGGGGCTTTTAATAGTCCATAGCTCTGGACACATGTCTCATGACTCGCCTAATTAACTATGAAGGACAATTACTGACACGAACGTTGCAGTGCCGCTGCTGCGCCAGGCCCTTTACGCGCAGAACGTCAACCTCTGGCTCGCGCCCACGGCCGACGGCCGCGAAACCTGGCTGCCGCTGCTGCGCACCATCGCGCTCGAGGGGCGGTGCTTCGTCGTCAGCTCCAACATGTGCGTGCGGGAGGGCGGGTCCGAAGTTGTCGGGGAATGGGATGATCTCGCGGGGGAGGACAGGGCGAAGGAGGGAAGCAGGCCAACCGGGCGCAGAAACTCCTGCCTTACAGAGGAGGGGTTCGAGATCGCGCTCCCCCAGTCGCCGTCTTCTGCTACAGCCGTGCCCGCCACCTCCGCCTCGGCCATCGCCGACGAGGAGGAACCCCGCCGCCGCCGCGCGGAACCGGAGCCCGAGAAGGCGACCCCGGCAGTCGCCGCCAAGTCCAAGAAGGGGTGGCAGAGGAAGCAGCGGTTCGTCTCGCGCGGCGGGTCGGCCATCGTCGGGCCCGCGGGCGACGTGCTCGCCGGTCCGCAGTGGGAGGACGACACGGGCATCGTATACGCCGACGTCGACTTCGAGGATTGCATACGCGGGCGCCTGGACTTGGATGCTGCGGGGAGCTATTCCAGGTGCGTCTGTTTCGGCTTGTCTCCTATTGTTGTTTTCTTCCCTTTCTCTTTCTATTGCGTCTGTCGTGATGTATATATGTATATATATATATATATTTGCGCGATGCTATATCGAACGCGGAATGCCGAGCTCCCCAACCCCTGAATACCTTTTCACTCCTGATTCCTTACTCGGCGTCATCGGATACACCCTGGCCCATTCCACTATGGACCCCTACGAGGCATGCGTATCCCGTAGTCGTGGGTTGGGCTCCGGATCGAGAAGGCAGGCGGATTCTCGGTGAGATGGTTCAGTGCTGACTGAAGGGGGGATGCTCAGGAACGACTCGTTCAAGTTCTCGGTCGAAGGGCTGGACCTGGATCCGCTCCCCTATTGAGCTCCGCTTCCGGGTTTGCTGGGGCGTGCTGGAGGACCAAACGTAGATAACTCCCCTTCTTCATATGAAAGTACGGTTGTCGGTGGTAGTATATGGAAACGGATAGTCTTATGAATTTATTGATGAGCTTAGGTGTCCGGTTGGTGGGCTGGTTATATAGCCTCTATTCTTGGTGGTTGAGTAGTGTAGACTTACGATCCAAGGATTCCTATCTACCGTGAACCAGCTACGATCTGGCAATTTGACAAATACACAGAGGTCACACCTGGGGCTTACAAGACAGTCCGTAAGGAGTAGACAGTCTCAAGACTGGAGCATAATCCTCGTGGCATACCGCAATACGTGTAATCGTAGCATTCCAATTTCAACCCACATCCTGATTAAAGCAGCAGCGCGGACAAAACTCAGACAAGACAATCTCGTATCCATTCGTTCCAAGCATCCGGGTATCTATTTGGCCTGAACCCATAACATCCTATCCCGTGCCCGTGCCCGTGCCCGTGCCGCCAACCCGACCAGACCCTTCAGCTCCTAAAACACCAACCAGCCGACCCATGCACGAGCATCATCGTCCACTTCTCTTCAATCATGAAATCAAAAAGACGCCAACAGCGACAATGCTGAAAGCCCGACACCATTAACCATTTTGCGACGTAAAATCAACAGAGTCCAGAGAATACCCATAGACTCCTCAGGGCTCCTACCTACGGGAAGTAAGATTCTCATCTTGCAGCCTCCGCTGAACCCTTGGCCTTCTCTCCTTCTTCCTCCTCCTTGGTCTCCTCCGAGACTTCCCTCGGGGAGGGGGCGAGTGGACTGCCCACGGCGGCGGCACTGCCGGTGATGCTATCGGCCCTACCGTGGCCCAGCAAGCCGCTGCGAATACTGGCGCCATCCTTGCCGGCGTAGTAGCTGTTGCGTTGCTCGGCGGGCGCGATGCCCGTCGCCGAGTAGATGCTGGTACGCTCGTTAGCCGCGGCGCTTCTATCGGCCACCGTAGTTGGCCCGGTAATCCGCACGCTGCTGCCGCCGCCGTCTACGTTCGCACTCAGCACGCTCAGGGGCAGGCTCTCGCGGCTGCCGCCCCACAGCGACGAGGGCGCGAGGGCCCGTACCGACGCATCCGTGTCCATGGACCGGCGGCGGCGGCGCTTGCTGCTCGACGCGAGAGTTAGGATCGATGCGTTGTCCGTAAGTAGGTTGTTCGCCGTGGCCGTGTTGTAGGGGGGGGGGGGTCCCGTGGCGGAGTGAGGAGCGAGGTGCGGGGGGATCGCGGACGCGGGCGAGCTAGTAGGGAAGGGTTGGCTGAACTGAATCGACTGGGTGGTGCTGCTGTTGTGAGGGTTCAGATGGGAGCTCTGCGCGCCGTTCATGTTCATGTTGAGCGCCCCGTTGGGGCCCATCGACTGGATCGTGGTAAGCGTAGTCGTCAGAGATCGGACGGATGGTGCTGGCGAGGAGAAGGTGCTGTCGCCACCTTTCCGTGACTCGAAGCCGCCGTTGGCCGTCCGGCTTGTCCCTGCGAGCGACGATGCCATGTGAGATGGGGCGTTTATGGAATGGGTTGCTTCATGATCGGTTGATACGGTGGGTGCCACGGACATGGTTCCAGCTGTATGGGGCGCGCCTTCCTCGCCGGATGAACGTAATGAGGTACGACTTTGTAATACGGAAGGGTCTGAGGTCTGACCTCTCTGGGCTGTGGCCAAGGACGGATCGCTGTACTGAACCGGTCGCGCAACATCGATGCGGCCGGACTGTGGGTAAGGGTTGTTGTTCTTGGACGGTCGCTTCTTGGAGCTCTTCTGGTTGTGGTCACGTCTGAAATGTCCATTGCGACCACCCTCGCTCGACGATGAGCTGTTCTTGAAATTGGCGAGCTTCTTCACCCAGTTAGAGAACGGCCGCCTGCGTCCTGGACGTTCCTGACGGTCTGTCATATCTGTTAGAGATTAGATAGTTAGACGACAGAATAGGCGGGGAGGATAAGTAAATATAGGGTGATAGAAACGATGGAATGATGTCATGAGTTTATTTAGGTCTGGGCACCTGAATTTCAAAGAAGATGACGATGCGTGATGACGCTGAGGAAGAATGAGTCGGCGTTACTAACCAGTGCTAGCATTAGGGCTGTTAGAAGGTGACGTGGTTTCGGTCATGGCCATGACAGGTGATTAACCAGCAGGCTTCGGGGAATGAGATAGGCTTGAGCTTTTGAGTCGGATCCGGTGCCCGGTGCTTCAACCGTCGTTGTCCAGCTGTGGTTGAGCGAGCTTGTTTGTGGTTCTCCCCCCCCGGAATCTGAGATTGGGCACGACAGAGCACGAACAGAATCAGGTCGGAAAACAGAATATTGTATGAATTTTCGTGTTTCCGGTCTTCCGTAGAGGAGAAGGGCCAAAGTGGCGGCTAGACTGCGGATGAATCAATTGGAAAGGGGACAAGGTTAGGTAGGTCCGCCATTCAGATATGGTGTGTGAGTTTTTGTTGTAAATTGCAAGGAAGCTCCCCTCTGGCTGCCGAGGACTTAGGTGCATGCATGAGGCCTGGGCTGTCGTAATCGCTTATCGGGGTTCCGAGCTTACCCGTGGACCAATCTGAGTTAGGTGTCATTAGTAAGCACCAGGGGTCCAGGGGTAACCTAGTGCTAGCCCCGGCAGCCTCACAAAAGTGGGAGAGAGACATACAGCCTAGACCATCTTCAGATTCCGTAGGCTTGGCGTCATTACATAATCCATCAACTACACGTCCATACTTCCTTGTAGGTGTCATATCTAGCATGATAGCATGTATCCGTCGACGCCCCTATTATCTGATCATTAGGAATATTGCCGTTACAAATGCCCGACGTCTAGTTTACGTCTTTTGTATTTCTGGCGTCCTCCACTCTGAATCTTCAGTTATCTAGAGAAAAATCGCTGTGAAATCAAAGGGAGGTATATTATGAAAATCCTTATTAGGGTTTGTGTCTTTTACCATACGTAAGAGCCAATACATAGAATGCTACCTTTGCGAACGGCTGAGTCAACGCCAATACTGGATTTCTGTACCGATACGGAGATCTCAGAGCCGCCATCAAATCATTGGCCGAAAAGTCCTCTCCTCTCCTCACCCCTCCGTCCTCGCTTTCCACCTCTTGAATTCTCTACCAAAGGAGCCGCCTGGTTTGTCCTCCCCGATAGCGTCGACGGGACCGCGACCCAAGTCGAGCAACGGCGCCATCGACGGCCTACCATGGGCGCACTGGAATGGGAAGGCGCAGGCCGCCAGGCGCCAAACGAGGTCGACACATTCTGCATAGGACAACTCGTCGTTGAACATGATAGCGCTCCGGCACGCGCGCGAGTTCATCATGTCCAGTATGCCCTGTGGACACCCATGCAGCCTGGAAAGCCAGTGCGGGCCGCTCTGCCCCGAGGGCTCCGCACTCGGTCCAGCTAGGCTATGGCCGTGTTCGTCCGTCTTCCAGGCCTCTTTTCTCAGCAGTTCGATGAGCAGCCGGGGCTCGAGCCTGCACCTCTCGGCTATGCTGGGCGGAAGCTTCTGCACCTTCACCTGCGACGGTCTTCCCCTTTTGGACATCGGGCCGTTGGCTGGCGGAGGACAGACCTCGTACCATATTCCCCATCTCCGGAAATATTCACTCAGCCGCAACAGTTGCGCGGCGTCGGTAGCTGAGATGTCAAACTTAAGTGGTTTGTCTAGTAACTCCGCACAGGCTCTCACTTCTAATTTGCGCTGTGTTGATATGAGATCAGGTGCGCCATCCTGGCTAGAGAACTCAACTCTTTCAAAGTATTCCTTCATGAGGGTCTCAACACGACAGCGCTCATCCGCAGCGTGCTGGTCAATGACGACGATCAGAGACACATTATACCCTTCAATCGTGGCCTGTTCGGTATCTGCTATAGCCGTTGACATCTTAGCTAAAATGAACTTTCGATCAACTTGAGCAATGACTTCCGCCCGCCGGAGAGCATCTTTCGAGAATTTTCCTTGGGCGTTGCCCGAGGTGTCTGAGCCCATCCGTGTGAAATCGTGGCAGCCATGACAGTTGCTTCTTGGGCCCAGCAATTTGGCCTCGTCGCAAGCCACTGGAATAGGAGGTTCTGTTTGCTGGAATACGGGATTATCCAAGGATGCAAGAAGGTCTTTTAGCCAGGAGCTTTTCTCTTCTTTAGGTGCGGGCCGCGTTTGCAAGCGCAACTTCTTCGTCGGCCCGGGGTAAATGGCCTCCTCTGTCGCTTCGGGGTTCTTGGTCCCCTTGTGATATGGCTGGACGACAAACCCGGTCCGGCTATCTATGACGGACCGCTCTTTGGTGAATGGGTTGGTCCATACAGTCGCCCCATCTGTACGGGATTCCGCCTCTTGGGTTGGGAGATCATCTTTTGTGACCCTTTCATTTAGATCGATTCCATTCGCAGGAACGCCTTCGTCGAGAAACGGAGGACGTAACAATTTCCCATTGCTATCGACCAGCGGAGGCGCGGATGACCATATGGAGTCGTCCAGGAAATGTCTCTCTGTTCCATTTCCCTCCGACTTCGTACTGATACCTTCCAAAGTAGCTTTCTCGTCGAGAGGCGGACGTTGGGGCCGCCCAGTTTTGATGCGAGTCCACGAATCAAATGGCGAATTGGGACGAGATCGTGAGGTTCTTGTACCATCGATGCGAGCAAGGCTAAAACGAGTCGTGGCTAAGTCTCCCGTCGGGGTATTTCTCCGTTGCTGCAAAGGCCGACTAGTCTCTGAACCAGGCCTTGGGGTAGAGCTTCTAGAGACCGAGACGCCGCTGGCATTCTGGGTCTCCAAGGAACCGAGCGAGAGACTCTTGCTAGGTCTGAAATGGCGTGGTCGAAAATGGTACCTCTTGAGAAATTCGTAGAATACCGCCTTGAGGAGATCTATAACTGCGTTCAAACCCTCCTGGCGCTCGTCTAGCATTTCATCCACGTCACATTCAGCAAGGTGTGAAATGGGTCCTTCAAGGTTGAGGTTGATGTAGAACATGGGCCATCGGTCAACAGATTTTCTTGCTCTTAGTTCACGGCCGGTATATCCATCCGGCTTGTGCTGACCATCTCCTGTGCGCCGTCTTTGCTCTTCTTCATCAATATCACTCCCTTCCTCCTCGGCACCGAAGCTCGAGCTGGAAAACAGCTTGTTTATCTCCCCATACAGAATGTTCGTGCCATGGTCGTTAGACACGGGCCGAACACCTATAGTGATAAACTGTACCCGCCGCGTGGCAATCGGAACAAGCGATGTAGCACCGATCACTGACATATGGCCGGCTGATGCACGAAGAGGCACCCAGGATTCTGAAGCGGCACCGTTCGACAGCTGGGCTTGTTGAAGTATACTGGACACCCGAGAAACTACTTCGTAACTCTCTCCGTTAAGGTGGCGGTTTCTAGTCGGCTCAGGAGATCGTATAGAGACGGCTTGCTGATTCTTAGAGTCTCGCAGAACGATGGATACCTGGCGAGGCCAAGCAAGTAATAAGGCGACCAGTGCTTGCTTGAGACTCTCCCAATCTTTGCTATCGGCGCCTTTCTCAACGCTCACTGCCCTCTGTTTGACTCTGACAGGCATGTTGCCGAACAGGTCTCGGACAGTAACACGAGTCCCATGGTTGAAGCTAAGTGCTCTCAGCTCTGGTGGTGAAGGCGTGTGGCGTGCTAGGATAGTAGAATTATGAATTATCAAAGAATTATGGGAGCGATGAAGATGATGATGGGACGTGACGGACAGAAGTGAAAGCGCTGCCACCGATGCAAGAAAATCCCCATGTTGCCCGTGCAAGTTAGAGCGCGGTGGAAACTTGGATGTACCTGTATATCCGATAAGCCAACGCTACAGGAGCTCTTACGTACCGCAACTTACAATGAATCTTGCCCAAGCCTCCATCTAATTTGAATTCGGCAGGAGGGATACCCAGGCCGTTATCTTCAACTGAGCAGTTTCCTCTCACGTAGTCGACAGATACGGCTATCTTCGTGGCCTCCGCGTCCAGAGAATTCTTCACCAGTCCGCAAACGACGCCATTCAGAGATGTTATGGTGGTAGATGATTTGATCTGGCCAATGACCTCCTTCGGCAGCCGTTGGATAGACATCGCTGAGTCGACAGTATCACGTTCCTCATTTTCGCTGCATAAGATCAAGAGCGTAACTTATGACCGAGAGGAAGGCTCCTGATTACGTATACCCAGAGATTGACTAGAGGATCAAATAGAAGACGTAAAGACCTGACACTTTCCAGCAGGGGTGGCAGAGGTGTAAGGGGGGAAAAGGGACTGCCGTGAGGGCAATCGAACGTCAGAAAACGTGGGAACCGAATTGTTTAATTTCGGCCGATGCAAGCCACACTTACGTAATCGATATATGTGGCTGTGCACCCCCTGTCATGTATACTGGGCAGTTTTGCAATCAACTGCCTGTGTCTATGGAGATTCCACTACGGGGATGTGATTATTATACCATAAGGGTCAAGCCAGTCTAATATATCAGTCTATCGCTAACTCAAATATGTATCTACCTACCAAGGTAATAGCTAAGGGAGTGGTTCGTCTATGACCTTGCATCGGATTTTCACTGTGAAGGGGCTAATCGTAAACGCTCTCCAGTACAGTAGTCACACGGTTGATTTGAGCTAGTTGATAATCGATACCTCTCATCGATCCGGTCTCATAGGATTCGCCGAATGTCTATGAGAATATATCAGCACCTAAACCATTAAACGAATCACAGCTTGTAAGGTTACGCCTTGTCCCCAAATTAGAGCGACTGCGTACCACCGGACTTAGCGAAAAGAAAACCGAAACTAACAAGCCATATATCCTAATCTTTTAGGAGTTTGGCAAAAGTCCTCAAGAAACCGATACCAACCCACTCACCCGAACACACACTGCTCCACCCTTAGCCTCTTCTCTATCCTTTGGTTTTCCCAGTTATACGCAGTATGCTGTAATCTGAATTTGTTAGAATAATTGACATCACAGAGCCCAGTTCCTCCCCCAGGACTTGTTAGAATATGCGCACTCAAAAGCTACGCAGGAAGGAAACCAACTTCCAATGCCCCATGGTCCTAAATCATCAATTATATGAAAGAGCTCTCAGTTTCGTAGACCACAGACTGGTTCTGGCGGCCCCGATGAGAGAGCTTGACAGTCATATAGTATGCTGTCCCTTTGTCGGCTGTGTGATACTGAAGAAGGTGAACTTACAGAGTTTGTCTTCGGCAAGCGTATCCGAGTAGGGAGTCGTGTACTCAGGGCCCACGGGAAGCGCGGTATTGGTGTCGAAGAACTGAATGGAGGTGACATGATCAAATTGAAGTGCTTTGGCAGTATATACGCTATCCCTCCTCTCGCAGATAAGCTTTTCATGCTTGGCCACTGTGTCCCACGGGATGAACAACCGCAGCATGTTTAGCTTGCCGGGCACTGGGGGTTTCCAGAACATCTCAATCTGACGGCTTAGGTCTCGATATTCTGCGTCCGACTCCAATATGAATTGGAAAGATTTTAGATCTAAGGTCTCTGGAAGTGGAGTCATGTTGGGGCTTTCCGTTTTGGTTTGGACGAAACGGGGAGTTGGTACGAAAGCTGGAAATCGCAGAGAGCTATGATTTGGTTTGTGTCATAGAGAGTTGAGCCCATGGGGGTCGAGGTCTGGTCCAATATTATGGAGTTTATACCTCCGTAGTATGGAGCCGCAGAAGACGACTCGAAGCCCTTTCACTCTGATTATGGTGCGATGGCGAATAGAAAATTGCTCTGTAGACGAAGTTCTCCTTGTGCTCAGTATTTGTGAAGCTGTTGATGGGGAGAATGGCTTTGGTGGGTGGCTTTCTATAAACACAGATAATACCTGGCCCTTGTTGATGCTGCCTCGTTACACTGAGTCTTTCACGGCGTAAAGCAATAAGGGAATCAGAGAATGTCTAATACAAATCCTAGCTGATCCGGCCCCGGTGGTACTCAACGACTTCAGATCGACTACTCCTGGTAATGGAGAGAATCGTCTCACGTGGGGTCGATTCATGGAGGATATATCGATTCACCGCGCGCCTATAATGGGCGTTTATACGTGTCAATACAGTTACACGAAACCTTCGTTAGGAATCATTCAACCTCGATCTTCTAGTGTAGTCCTGGCTATAGAAACTATATATCGACCCGTAGTAGAATTAATCTCCAATTTCGAAAAGCATGCAGGACCCATTGCGGACCATCGACTTATACACATTTAAAGATCTACATATACTCGCTTACGATCTCCATGATGGCTACCATTACTAAGGATAGCAACAGGGTTCCGGCATCTATTAGCAGACTTATCGA
Organism: Monosporascus ibericus; assembly: GCA_004154915.1. Taxonomy (NCBI): domain Eukaryota; kingdom Fungi; phylum Ascomycota; class Sordariomycetes; order Xylariales; genus Monosporascus; species Monosporascus ibericus. The sequence continues at coordinate 18,391 of QJNU01000249.1, forward strand.
AACTGTTGCGGAACATGGTACCGAAGGTAATGAAGAATTATCAGTTGCTTTCTTGGACCGCCTTGCTTCGCATCAAGCAGATCCTGCACAGGTTCTCGAGGACGAAGGGATCATGTATGTCGCGGAGAATTACATGATTTTCACGGATCGAATGGCAGTGCCGGAACTTCTCAAACGAGCCAGCGATCTCCCGTGCGTCCGGAAAGATTCGCACGAATTGTCCTCTAAGGTGCCAGAGTTGCTAATAAAGTCCCTGTTAGCTGGATTTGGTAAGATAGCACAGATCAGACTTACTTCCGTAGCTATGACATCTGACATGATATTCTGCTAGGGCGAGTCAAGGACATGTACGAGTGTCAAGCAGCGGAAGCGGAAGAGGGTGCATACATCGAGGCAAAGCTCTTTTGGTATAATCTCAATTGTTTTGCTGACGGTCTCATCACAGTAATGAAGATTGAGGATCCACGGGGCGATTGGATTCTGGGTGAGGAGTTCTCAATTCGTCAGTGATGGAAAGGGAAAACTGGGGCAGTGGGCGATTTACGGATAGGTGCCATCACGGTGTCATATTGCGCCGATTAGATATTATCATCATTTATGTAGTCGGCCAATCATTAGGAATTTTGGGACTATTCTAAGCGTCTACCATTACTTGTCCTTGGTTGGGGTGATGTAGACTATTTATGGGAAAAGGCGGGCAAACGTCCAAGCCACACGAAATTGCTGCACAGCCACGCATACCGCTCAGCTACGAAGTGTAGGTGTACATCTGGGGCTTGCCCCTGTCCTACTACAGCTACAGCTCCCAAGCTCCACCAGTGACGTGCAGTCTTCCATTCAGCAACTCACCACCACCCAAGCGATGCGGTAACAAATACAGACCGGATGCTTCTGAGATAACAGAGTTCCGCGCACCCTCCCGCCTGCAGCCATGGCTTTACTTCTGGTATGTTAGTAATCTACATTCTATTGTGATACTGACCATCATTCCTGAAGTCCGCTAACTCACCGTGTTGCACAGTGGAAGACGTTTGACTTCTTCGAGGTCGGCCAGGTAAGGCTCGGCGACGACGAGACGCGCGCCTTCTTCGAGAACAACGAGATCTCCAGCGTCTGCTCCGGTTCCGACAGCCTATTCCTAGGCAGCGATGACGGTTATGTGCGCATCGTCGGCCCTAGCTGGAAGGTTCTGCGTAGCTTCCATGCTCACGAGACCGGCCGCATCACCCATATGCGCCAGGTTGAGGGCACAAGCTTGCTGGTTACCGTCTCGGTGCGTGAATCAGCGGTCACGGGAATGATATTCGGGGTTGTTAATCGAAAATAGGAAGATCTGAGCAACGAGCCGGTTCTGAAGGTTTGGGCGCTGGATAAGCCTGTAAAGAAGACGGGGCTGCCCACTTGTCTGAGCACCCTGGATATACATAATGGCCGGAAACAATTTCCCGTGAGTTACAACCCAGAAGGGAGTTTCGTTATACGTGCTTGAGGCGCTGATAGCATAAGATTTCGGCCTTCGCAGCGCTCGATGACCTGTCGCAGATTGCCGTCGGTTTCGCCAACGGAGCAGTCACAGTAATCCGCGGCGACCTCATACACGATAGGGGAACGAGACAGCGCGTGGTGCACGAGTCGGAGGAGCCGGTAACCGGAGTCGAGCTGGTTAATGAACCCAACCAGAAGCTGACAACCTTGTTCATTGCGACCACCGCGAAGCTTCTGAAGCTGGTAATATCCGGGAAGGGCCAGGGACAGCCCCCAAGAACAATCGAGGATGCCGGGTGCGCAGCTGGCTGCATGACCTTGAACAAGAAGACGGGAGATATCATCGTCGGCCGGGATGACGCCGTCTACTATTACACTCTCGACGGGAGAGGCCCCTGCTTCGCCAACGACGGGTCGACCAACCTCGTCTCGGTATACAAAGACTATGTCGCACTTATTGCGCCGCCTCACTCGTCGAGAAATGGAAGCTCTGACAACTTACAAAGGCGACTCGGAGGGTCCACTGCCGAAGCTCTCTTCAATGCCTCCGCCTTTACCATGGTGGATCCTACACTGCAGATTGTAGTGCATTCCGAATCACTAATCTCACCAGTTAAGGCCTTGTTTCAGATCTGGGGTGACTTGTACGTACTCATGCAAGACGGAAAGGTAAGATATTATGTATGATGGGAAAACTATCTACTCGACGCTGATACACCTCAACACATGCCAGATTAATCGATACCACGAGAAGACGTTGCAGCAGAGACTCGAGTTACTATACCAGCGCAATCTCTACCCACTCGCTCTCAACCTTGCCCAAAAGTCGGGCATGGATGCGCAGCAGAAGAACGTCATTTACCGGAAGTATGGTGACCACTTATACCAAAAGGGGGACTATGACAATGCGATGTCCCAATACATCAAAGCGATTGATAACACAGAACCCTCACAAGTTATCCGCAAAGTAAGCTGGAGTTGTTTTCCAGTACAAGAAAACCGGTGTTGACCAAAAAATAGTTTCTTGATACCCAGAGGATACACAACCTCATTGAATACCTCGAAGAGCTACATGAACACCACAAAGCTACAGCAGATCACACGACATTACTACTCAATTGCTATGCCAAATTAAAAGACGTCGAAAAGCTGGAAAAGTTCATCAAGTCTCCAGGCGACCTCAAGTTCGATTTGGACACGGCAATCACTATGTGCAGGCAGGGTGGCTACTTCGAACAGGCAGCCTATCTTGCGACGAAGCATGGCGAAAATGAATTGGTTGTGGATATACTGGTCGAAGACTCCAAACAGTATTCTGATGCCCTTGATTTTATTTGGCATCTAGACCCTGAAACAGTAAGTAAGCAGGCGCACATCATTTCCAAGTTCAGTTATTAAAACCTAGTAGGCGTATATTTGCTTGATGAAGTATGCAAGAGTTCTCCTAGAGAATTGCTCCAAGGACACGACGAAACTCTTCATCGACTATTACACAGGGAAATACAAACCCAGAGTCCACCTAGTCCCATCAGAGGAAGCGCCAGCTGCCTCCGGAGGCGGCCTGGCCGCCGCTGCAAGTGCCGTACAGAACCTCACGAATCTTCTTCCGTTACCTTACATGAATACTTCTGCCGTTGCAACAACGAGCACCCAAGGAAGCACACAACAAGCCGTTAGCGACGCAGATGCTTTGGTAGAAACTGATACTTACTCAGAACCAAAATATATCCCCCCACCACCCCGGAGTGCCTTCTCATCCTTCATCGATCACTCCGATGAGTTCATCGTCTTTCTCGAGGCTTGTTTGAAGGAGAACTCACTGAAAGACTCCGATAAGGCCGACATCTACACGACGCTCTTCGAGATGTATCTCCAAAAGGCAAACGAGAAGAAGGGTGTGGACCGGGAAGAATGGGAGCAGAAGGCCAAGAAGATGATCGAAGGACGCGAGGTTCCTATCGAGGACTCCAACGTGCTACTGCTCTCCCACCTTTCCGACTTCCGCGACGGCACTACCCTCGTCAAAGAGCAATCGGGCCTACTCTTCGACATCTTCCGCTCGTACACCTCGGCCAAGGACACGCGCGGCGCCATCAAGGCCCTCCGCAAGTACGGCCCGCGCGAGCCGCAGCTCTACCCTGCGGCGCTTGCCTACTTCACTAGCGATGCGCGCGTCCTCGACGAGGCGGGCCCCGACGAGCTCGCGGCGGTGCTCAAACGCATCGACGAGGACGGCCTCATGGCGCCTCTACAGGTAATACAGACGCTCAGCAGCGGTAGCAGCAGCGGGCAGGCCGTCGCGACGATGGGCATGGTCAAGCCGTACCTCGCGGAGACGATCGCGCGCGAGCGGCGCGAGATCGCGCTCAACAAGCGCCAGATCAACTCGTTCCGCGCCGAGACGGAGCAGAAGCGCAAGGACATCGCTGACCTCGGGTCCAAGCCCGCCGTGTTCCAGGCGCAGCGGTGCCCCGGATGTGGGGCTCCGCTCGAGCTCCCCGCCGTACACTTCCTCTGCAAGCACAGCTTCCACCAGCGGTGCCTGAAGGGCGGGGCCACCGGTGCTGTGGAAGCCGGGGCTGGCGCCGGCGCCGGGGAGGGACAGGTGCAGGACGCGGCAAGCGGCGGCGGCGAGTGTCCCGTCTGCGCGCCCCAGAACGCGGCTGTCCGGTCCATGAAGCGCAGCCAGGATGAGCGCGCCGACAGGCACGACCTCTTCAAAGATGCGCTGGAGAAGAGCCGCGGCGGCGCCGGTGCCAAGGGGGGCGACGACCGGTTTAAGACTGTCGCGCAGTGGTTCGGACAGGGTGTCATGAATGTTAATGTGCTGGAATGAGAAGGTGGTGGGAGGAGTAGTGAGGAGGAGATGTTTAGTAGGAAATTATGTAAAAGGGTACCGTGTAAGGGCGATATTAGTATAGCGTAACATGCCTTCGCTGTATCTTTCTACCTTGGCGATTTAAGCGGGCTCCGTCTGAGGGGGCTCCATTGTGATGTGACAGGCAGTTGGCGGCGTCGCTGAACAAGTGGGATTCCTTTTTCGGAGGCAGGCTACGGCTATGGCTGCGGCGGAATCAAGAACAACATGGCCGAGGCTTGACATGCCCGCTACGCCGCTGACCGAACAGCAACCCTCATCGGCTCCCGTAGGTCAAGTTGATTCCGCTAGACCTTTCTCTCTTCTTCTCTTCCGTCCAAACTAGGGCATACTTGAGCTCTCTTACATATGTTGCGGTGGCCCATATGTGGGCTATAATAGGCGCAGACTATAGACACCATAGAACCATGGTCATAGTTGAGCTATATGATTGATGCGTGAGATCAGTGGCAGTGAGATGCACCGACCCCTCTCCACCGCCAAGCGGTTCATGAGGAATGCACTCATCAGCGCCTCCTGCTGGCTCTGACGAGGGACATATTCGAGCTTTGACCTATGTACGGCGCAGAGTAGACAACATGAGTGGGAGGACCAAAGTCGCAAGGCTCACAAAACGTCTTCCGGAACTAGACGCCCACACCGGCCCAATTCCACGGCCGGGTTATCGATGAGGTTTCTTCATGACAGCGGAATAAAACGGCTCGCAGCAATCTGGAAAAGTAAGTAACGGTATTCATCTCGATCGTCGGTGATCCGATCGTGCGCTTATTGATGTCGGAATTTCATGTGTATTGTGTTAGTAGTTCGTAGGTAGATCTGAGTTCTCGTACGTATGGATGTCGTTTATTTACATACACAGTCACCATTTCCTCATTGCTACCGCGGCAACAATTTAATCAGTCGTACTCCGCTTCCTACTTCGCTCATACCTGAAAACATTCAGAACTGCCAACAAATTCCGTAGCCGCCAAAACCAAAAATTTCAGAGCTCTGACCGAAGACCGGAGGAGCTAAAATACGCAAAATACTAGCGCCGCGAATCGAACGCGGAACCTTCTCGGAGCAGTTAACACTTATTATGTTAACGAGAAATCATAACCGTTAGACCACGCCAGCCTGTTGAAAATTGTCCGAAAAGGAGAGAATACATTAGTCGGACAAACGTTGTGGCCTGGAAAACCGGAAAACGCCACCACCTCCAACCCCTGCCCGACCAGGGCCTGCCCCATATTCCTTAAGCCTTATGCAGCCCTTCTAAAGCCACGACGAGGATTCATAGCAACATGGAGGCGTGGATTACTGGAGATTAAATATTCTAGGTTGCCGCGTCCCTAGAATCACCGCCTTACTGGGTGTTTCCCCCCCCTACGCCGGCACCAAGTTCTATGTAACACGACCTCCAATCGGGCTACACTAAGCATCCACCCACAATGGGCGTCGTCCACTCGACGTTAAAAACTCTCTGCGTCGCCATCAAGTTCTTGCTGCAGGCAAACAAGTCCCTCGAGGAGCTCCTCAAGCGCGCGAGCGCCGCCCCGGGCCTTCCGGTCCCGAACCCTACACCCTCCTACTGGCTAACCGACCCCCCGTATCCTGAACTAGTGGACATCCGCAGCCCGCAGCTACCGGCCGAGGCGGACGTCGTGATCATCGGGTCCGGGATCACGGGGGCCGCGGTCGCACGATCCGTGCTATCCGAGCGCCGACGCAAAGACGCCACCACTACTGCTGACACTCCACATCCAGAGCCAAATTCAGAGCAGAAAATCGTCGTGCTCGAGGCACGCACGCTGTGCTCCGGCGCCACCGGCCGCAACGGCGGCCATATCAAGCCGTCGCCGTACGAGGCGTTCGCGCAGCAGCGGCGTGCGGGCATCGCGCCGGAGCGCGCGGCGGAACTGGCGCGATTCCAGGTGGCGCACGTGCGGACGCTGACAGAGCTGTGCGCGCGCGAGGGCTGGGACGCCCTGGCCGAGTGCCGTGAGGTCGAGACCGTCGACCTTTACCTCGACGAAGGGGACCGCGACGCCGCATTCGCCGAGGTCCGGGAGCTGGGCCGCTGGGCGCCGGAACTGGAGCTGCGAATGTGGGACGCGGCGGAGGCGCAGGAGGTGAGTTGATGGGTTCTTATTGAATGCAGGCGGGTCCGATTACTTGATGTGGGGCCCGGTTTGTATTAATGTGATGCGTTAGAGGTTCAAGGTCAATAGTTACGTCAAGGGCGCCATCTCCTACACGGCTGGGGCGTTGTGGCCGTTCAGGTTCGTGTCCTGCGTGTGGAAGGACCTGCTCACGAAATACGAGAAGAGGCTTTCCCTCGAGACCGGCACGTCAGTCCTATCTATTAGTTCACAAAGCGGTGATGGCTATGCCTACGAGGTGGCCACAAATAGGGGCGTTGTCAAATGTAACCATGTGGTGCACGCTACGAACGGCTTCGCCACCCAGTTCATCCCCGGCCTGCGCGGAAAGATGACCGGCATTCTGGGTACCATGTCGGCGCGGCGGCCGGGCGATAAGTTCCCCGACTTTAACGGTGCGAGGTCGTGGTCTGTCGTATACGGCAAGGCGTTCGACTACGCCACGCAGCGGCCGAACGCGGCGGACGGCGGGCCCGGCGACATCATGCTCGGCGGAGGCTTCGACCGCTCGCGAGACCAAGGCGCCAGCATGGTAGGCGTCTGGGACGACAGTCGCACGGATGCCCTGCCGCTGGCGCACCTCGGCAGTATCTTTCCCACAATCTTCGAGCCGAATTGGGGCCGCGATTCTTCTCCGGAAGGGGAAAGAAGCTGCATGGGGTGGTCCGGCGTCCTCTGTACCACGGGTGACTTGCTCCCTTTCGTCGGGAGGCTGGATCCTCGCCTGACTAGCCGCCGCGAGGGAGCGGATGCCAAGGCCAAAGTCAATGCCGAGAGTTCGGGCGGTGCGGTCCAGCCCGGCGAGTGGATATCCGCGGGCTACTCTGGTGAGGGCATGGTGTGGGCTTGGCTCTCCGGCACGGCGCTCGGCATCATGATCTCGGGTGGCGAGACGGAGGACTTGGTGGAGGCTCCTGGCAGGCCTGGTGGACGACTGGCAGATTGGTTCCCGCCCGAGCTGCTGCCGTCGCTCTCAAGAGTCAAGAAGGCGGGTTTGGAAAACCTCGCCGAGAGATTTGCGTGAAGGGCTGTTGTCCGGCTCACGGCCCTTCAGGTCTCAATCCTGAGCCCGTTTTTAAACTTACGACGATTGGGCGCTAACGTGATAATTTTTTCAACGTCAGCTTAAAGGGGACTTGTGGGGTGATTCGGTACACGTTTCGGTCTAAAGGGGGAATCGTGAAATTTATTATGGATATAACTCGGAAACAGCACAGTAGATCAGCCTCTGGACCCTTTTCACCTGTTGTAAACGTCAGTCCCCCTTATTCATCCACAGCGTTGATTCCGCTAGGTGTTTCTGGGAAATATAGAGCTCGATCTTTACATGGGAATGTACAGAGAGAATGCAGTGTTTATGTTTCGAGTTCTTCAAGGTCGCGGTTACCGAATTCAACCCCTAACTTGAGGCTCTAGGTTGTGCCGGCCGATGTGGGTCCCGTATGATCCTCGTCGACACGTGGATCCTGATCAGCTCCGGGTGCCGTCATAGCTTCTTCATCCCGTCATTGGATTTTAAGCTCTCGAACCACGCCACTGACAGAGCTCGACAGATCATCGTCATGGCTGGAAGGAAATCGACGAGCATCGCCGCCAACCAGGCCTTCATGGATTCAATGTCTCTCTGGCACTGCTTCTTCAGTCGTTCTGTGCGAAGTATCACATTCAACTCTTGCGTCGAGATTGTTCGGCCTGGTGGGTCTCTCGCCTTTGGCTTCATGCCGAAAATCACCGAGTCATCTCCTGATTCCAGCAATAAAAAATCTCGTCCTCCTGCTTGTCTCGAAACAGCAGCGTTTTCGGGAACTTTCTGCCTTTTGACTCGCTCCTCGCGCCTATCACTTCATAGCGAGCACTCGAGTCCCACCCTTTTGGAGAGGCCCATAGCCTCCGTTATCGCTTATGCCAGGGGATCACCTGCAAGGGCGCTCCCCTAGGCCATTAAGACTTATGTCATCTTGCTCGGTGGCCAATGATAGCGCTGATCATGGAGCCTGTCAAGCGTATCCGGCCGGACGCTTGTCAACCCGGATCCACTTTCAGCCAGAGCCCCATGGTATTGCTAGTCTTGGTATAAATAGGGACGGGGTCCGCCCTACGCTCCCCGTCATGATGGGAATACGTTCTTTGACAAGCCTGCTCAGGCAAATGCTTTACCTGTTTGCCGTCCGTCCGTCATTTTCAGTGGCTTTGTCTTAATATGGACAATTCCGACAGCTCGTCATCAACGGTCGGGTCTTCGGACCAGCCTACTACCACCCACCCAGGTAAACAATATGGCTCCATCCATACACCGGCCAGCCGAGTTGCTACCAGGGAGAGAGAAGATCCGGAGTTGGAAGCCAACCTGCCGTACCGAACTCTGAGCGCCAATGCTAATCTTGCCGAGTACACCACTGAGACACGCTCGGGGCATATACCTGGGCCCGTCGAACCAAACGGGCAACATCGCTACAAACTCGTTACTTTCGTTGAGAACGACCCCGAGAACCCAAAGAACTGGTCTAAGTCCTTCAAATGGTACATCACCATGGTTGTCGCGGCGACCTGCTTCGTCGTAGCGTTCGCGTCGAGTGTGGTTACGGCCGACATCGAGGGCGTAGCTAAGGAGTTCCACGTGAGCGAGGAGGTGGCTCTGCTTACCATCACGTTATTCGTCGTGGGATTCGGCATCGGGCCCATGATCTTCGCCCCGCTGTCCGAGGTCTACGGAAGACGCATCATCTACGGCACGACACTGCTGGTCGCCGTGGTCTTCATTATCCCTGGCGCTGTAGCCAAGAATATTGGCACTCTTCTGGTCATTCGAGCAATCGACGGCATTGCATTTTCCGCGCCCATGACCCTGGTCGGCGGTACGATGGCTGACCTGTGGAGATCCGAGGAGCGCGGAATTCCCATGGCAGCCTTTTCGGCCGCCCCTTTCATCGGTCCCGCGATTGGTCCCTTGGCTGGTGGATTCTTGTCCGATGCGGCTGGCTGGAGGTGGCTGTACTGGCTCCACCTCATCCTGGCCTTCGTCGTCTGGGTTCTCATCACCTTCACTGTGCCCGAGACGTACGCGCCTACAATTCTCGCCAGGCGGGCCAAGAAGCTCCGTGCGGAGACGGGCGAGAACGACTACGTCACGGAACAAGACCTCGACAAGCGACCATTTGGAGAGCGAATGCGCATCTTCTTGATCAGACCCTTCCAGCTCCTCTTCGGCGAACTCATCGTCTTCCTCATCAGCCTGTACATGAGCGTCCTGTACGGGCTTCTTTACATGTTCTTCGTCGCGTACCCCATTATCTTCCAGAAGGGCAAGGGATACTCCGCCAGTATCACCGGTCTCATGTTCATCCCCCTGGCCGTCGGCGTCGTCCTCTCCGCCGTCTGCGCTCCCTGTGTCAACAACCACTACCGGAAGCTCATCGCTTCGTACGACGGCCTCCCGCCGCCGGAGCTCCGCCTCATCCCCATGATGGTCTCGTGCTGGTGCATCCCGATCGGCCTCTTCATCTTCGCCTGGACGTCGTACCCGTGGCTGATCTGGGTGGGGCCCGCGCTCGGCGGCTTCCCCGTCGGCTTCGGCTTCATCTTCCTCTACAACAGCGCCAACAACTACCTCGTCGACACGTACCAGCACCAGGCGGCGTCGGCACTCGCGGCCAAGACCTGCATCCGGTCCTTCTGGGGCGCCGCCGTCGTGCTTTTCACCAACCAAATGTACGACCGCCTCGGCTACGAGTGGGCCAGCACCCTGCTCGCCTTCATCGCCCTCGCCTGCTGCGGCATTCCCTTTCTCTTCTGGAAGTACGGCGAGCAGATCCGCCGCCGCAGCAAGTACGCCTACGCCGGCGAGGAGAACGGTGACGTGGAGAAGGTCCGCGGCGCCGGTGAGGGCAGCGGCGGGCCCATCCTCAGGGAGGATGAATCCGACGACGACGACCTGAGACGCGCTAGGAGCTATGTCAGCAACCCCTGAACGAGCTGAGTTTTGATTCCGAGCGGTTTTTACTTAACAGCGAGCGGGTGGACGGCAGTTTTCGTTCACCGCGAGCCTCCTAACACTGTCGTGCCGAGTTTCGGCACCCATATCATGGTTTTTTGACTGGTCCGTCTCCGTCTGAGTCCGGGCACTTTTGCCCGTTGGGACCCTGTTTTAAATGTCATTAGGCCGGCGCCGCGGAGTTGAGATGATACCGCTATAAATATCGGCATTGGTTTCATTGGGGCGCACATACTAGGCCCGGGCATTGTTTTCCGGGACTTGGTCAAAGCCCGCTCAAGGTGGACGCCTTGGAAAGACTCATAGAATAGATGTTAGATATTCAGATTATAATGTGCTTTAATAAGATAATTCTTTTGAGCTTCAAGAGCTTCTGCGGACGCTGGATACTGGCGGACACTCACCGTGCTACATCTGTGACCTGCAAGCTACCTACATTCAACGAAAACAGGCGAACTCTACAGCACTATCATATTATTCGACACTAGAGTCGAGTGTCCGCCTTCTACAGACTTCACTAGTACTGATGCGAGGTGAAGTTTCGCTCTGTGGGCTGGGAATATGCGACATACCGGTGAATGCTTATGAACCCCATATCCAATGTTACTGAGGTATAGCAGAGGGATTGAATGTAAGCGAGGGAGACCGATCCACTGAAGGCAATTAAGCTGGTTAGTTTATTGGTACTTCAAACAACATGGTCAGCTGTGGACCTAATGTCTGTTTGTTGGTCGTGCGTCGTAAAAAGGGTAATTTTCAGATTGGAATGTTATGAGGGGATCACGTATAGGCAGGAACCTTGGTAATAAATACCACAAACAATGTGGTCGGACTTTTAAAATTTCAATCGTCTTTCATGAGACCAAAGTGATGCTGCCGAGCGTAGTCCAAATACAGCCATGAAGCGCGTGTCACCAAATAGAAACTGGCCCTATATTCGGTCCGGCAAGCGATCACTCTCAGATACCATAATCCTATATTTTACCGTTTTCACCTCCCTTTCATTATATACGCTGAGCCTATGCTTCTCACCTTAAATTATTCCCAACTATCTATACGAATACCGCACTTCTCACGACCGAAAGTCAAAAGCTCAGGCAATAATAGCTCAGAGTCCTTTATCTCATCGCCATCCTCTGGCCGCAGAGTTTCAGCCTTACTATATAAAGGTGTTATTTATGGTATATTCTTACCACTACATATTTCCAAACGAAAACACCCAGCCATCATAGCACCGCCGTACACTCCAAATTCACACGGGAACATATTTACTAAAGGTACAGAGGTACACGAACCCGGTCTCATCCATACTTACTACTCTCTCCGTTGATACTCATCATGTCCCAGTTCATCATGTGAGGTGCAATTTTACCTTATGCGGCTCATGGGAGACCGCGTACATGGCTGGCATCAAACTGTACCGATGCCGAGAACTAGTGGAACAAGGCATCCAGCAATTCTCGGAAATCATCTGGGCGAAGAATCGCGTCTTTGACACTAAGGGTGGGTGATCCAGCTTAACGTTTCCCCATCCACCCATCTACATTGCAACCTGACCGACGAGTCCCTCACCCTTCAGGGCCATCAGAACTAAAGGAAAGGAGAGCCCGGGCTGCGTGGAACTGGCTCAAGCCTAGGTGAAGAGTGCAAGATGTCGACGCATATTACGCGATGGCAGCAAGACGGGAATCTATATGTCAATGTCTGCAGGGCCCACTCCCGAGTGACGTTACATGAACGTATGCTACATAGTTCGTGTCAGGGGATGATACGCCCGACGAAGTAATCAGCTTCGCTACATTTTCGATCTCGAATAGGAGTAGCATGGCGCGGTGCCATAAATGCAGGGCTGAATAGGAATATCTCACCATCTCCTGCTATGTTGCCACCATTTGATGGCTGCTCTTCTACAAGAGCCAGCTTTTCCTCAGTTCCCCAAGCCTTCACACGAGACCACAAATCCACTCCCCGCATAGATCATGGCCGGTACTCCTACGCTTCAACGTTAGCTCAGTCCCCTCTTCTACCAACGATCCGAGCATCAAACCGAAGAATGAGGGGGCCGAGGATGACGGCCATGACTCTCAGAACGAGCCCAAGCGCTATGCCGCCAGAGGCGAGGCTCCTAAGAAAACATACGACAATTCCGTTATTATTCCAGACGATACTTCTGAGGCCATTGTGACCGGTTCCCCAGCAAGGAATGATACGAAAGCCGGTGACGAAGAAGATGCACATGATGACCAAGTTCTCCAACCGAAAAAGCAAATACTGTATCTCACTGCCAGGCTCACGAAAACTGAGACCCTGATGCTCTCAATAATCGACGCGAGGAAGAATTTTCACAATGCGCCCTGGCAATAAGCACCCTAAATAGCCAGGATGATTCACTAAGCACTCTACATGCAGTGAAGGCATCAAAGGAGACAGCAGCAATCACGGGGCTGAATTGGAAACTGGGCTGGAAAAACATTGCTTTCCATTCTCCTCATATTCTCGAACACAATGTAAAGATCATCAGTGCCATGACCGAAGCTTTCCGAGAGATCGGTCGAGCCTGCCAAAGGAAATGCATCAAATAGCCGGCCGGGCTGAGACATGGCGAGGGATGAAAAACTAACAGCTTGTCTCGAGTTCTGATAAGTGGAGTTGGTGATGCATCTAAGGGTGGCACAAGACGGCGGTCCTGATCAATGAGGTCTCGAGTCGACAACTACCTTTAAACCCGGAGATATATACATAGACAACTCATGCATTCTTCATATCACATTCCACAGTCAAATGGTAAAGCATAAGCCGGAGTTATGGTCGACCGGTAATTACACTCCGACTCGGCTAGCCCGGAGAAGCATATTTGAATTTATTGAAGTCGATGGAGTAGGATCTCCAGTTCTAAGGGTGTGTGAGGGATTCTGGGTGTAGAAGGATGAGCCACCGGAAGGTATTTCGCCGCTTTATACTGATCCATAGGACCCCTATAGGCCTTGGGCATAAGAGTAAACTCACCACCGCTACCTACGTTTCAAAACAGTCTTATCATCGTACACCCCAAATGGATAAGGGGCAGCGGTGGAGGCCTAGATGATCACGGGCTTTAATATGTGTAATTGAATGATAATACACATAGGCTGTTATGATTATTCATCTAACCCCAATTTAGAAGCTGCATATATGGGTTACTCAAAGAAACTCTGCTAGAAAAGCTGCTTATTCCTATGCCAAAAACACACGGCAAGGTCGCGTTCTGTATCTATCCAAATAGCAGCACTTACTCATAAGTGATATCTAGTGGTCCCTACCCGTTTCTTATTCATCTGACAGGAAACCGTCTCCGAGGATAACCATAGGCACCTGACATGCCTAGGTAGGTATGGCTTTACTTACGTCCCCACTCCGTATATCTTACGAGCTCATCTCACTGTGACGCGTGTAGCCCGAGACGGCTGCTATGTGTCAGGGAATATGGTCACCAAGGGTTAGAGCCTAGCCACTGTATAAAAGTGGGCTCGACGAGACGATCTGTAGGCAACAAGTAAGGGACAGGGAGGGTATCTACTCAACCCGCCAAAGTCCTTCAACAGACCGGCAATGGCCAGGACCGTGCCCTTACTGAGTGTTGTGAGAGTCCGGCACTCACGATCTGGTTGCTGGTAAGTTGCTGGCTTTAGCTAGCTTTCTCTGGTGGTGAATTGCCCTAAGCCATATATATTGACGCGCATGGCCTTGGGAACCCCGCCCTGAGATCTCTAAGTTTCATTGGTGCTGCTTGCTACGCGAAGCCGGCTGGAGCGTATATAGAGCGGGCAACCTATTCTGGATGTCGGCAGGATAGAGAGTATCTTGTAATCTGCTCGAGTCTACCGACTTTCCGGCCAGTTACGGAAAGCCATTGAGCTAGTATCCTTCTCGAGCAACCCAAGTTGTTCGAGTCATCTCATAGCATTATCCTTCAACTTGGAGTCTGCCTGCCGGAAGACGATGAGACCGTTCTTCTTCCCTGGGAGACCCAGAAGGTAAGAGTAGACGTAACCTGGGATATCTCCCATGGTGATACGCATACTTCACACGGTTCACTACGCGCCCTTGGAAGTGAAAAGTGGGAAAGACTTCTTTTATCTTGCAAAGCTCGTACGTAGCTAGTAAGATCTAAAACCATACTATGTATGATGGGTAAGTCTAACATACTCGGGCGGTATCTCTCCACATGTTAGATGCTCGGATTTTCTTCTAGTTGGCCAGTTTCTTGCACTAGCTGATACCTAACATGGAAGTATATTTCGCAAGATACTAAGTATCATGGTTAACGCAATGGCACCAGGCTTTCCTCGGGCGGGCTCTTCTTCCTGAGATCATATCATCGACTCTTGGTTGGGGTCTTGTCTTACGGTTTGGCTTGTGTTTAGGGCCCTAATAGCGACCTAATGATACTTTAGAAGAATAGCCTCAGTACTACCTATGTAGGATGTGGTGACAGGTACGCAAGCCTAGTGGCATGAGAAAAAGCACGCTCATGACTTGGTTAGACCTGCTCGCCACAGAGACGAACCCGTTGCAGTCCCTCCGCGTTTGTAGCAGGACGATCATTGAGGTTGCTTGGGGAAAGCTAAACTAGCTAGACACGGGATCGGGATTGGTCCAGGGGGCAGCAACTCGCCGCTGGTGTGTAGCATTATCGACCACCTAGCTTCTAGCTCCGTGCTTAACCACTTTCGGCGGCTGCAGCAGATCATGATTAGTCCGCGATCGGGGTATTTGCTCCTGGATTTCACTGACCTGGTTCTAGGGAGAGGGTGCAGAGCAAGCTGCGCCCCGGGGGTCACCTGTTGATAGAATAGAGGACGGATGGGATGCCCATCTATCCAAAGGCCGACGATCATCGCGTCCCTCAGGACTGCGTAACTCATAAACTTTATGTACCTACCAAGTCTTCAAATACGTATGTAGGCTACTGAGTATCAGGCCGAATATTAACGTCCCTGCCAGGTACCCTCTAGCGTCAGATCTAAGCTATTGCTTGCTAAAGTTCTAATTCACATAGAGCTCGAAAACGGCACTAAGTAGTTGATGGAAAATGCCTGGCTATTGTTAAACTTGCCCCTTCGACGTAGTATTGACTCCCGTAATACATACATACGCCGTGCGCGAAGATTTCGCAGAGGGCGTTCGATGTTCTGAGGCGATGTGTCGCACCGGTCGCAGCACATGGGTTGGGTGTGTTTAAATCAAGCTGCGAGATGCGGGAAAGCATGATTCCCGAGGACTTTATCTTGCAGCGTGAATTTGGGGGGGGAGGGAATCGAAGGGCCAATGGGGAAAAGTAGATTTCAACAAAAGTCTCGTCGAGGTCGAGTGAATGAACACGGGGGGTCGTCGATAGTGTTGGTGGGGAGAGGGGCTGCAGTAGCGCTAGAGTCCTACACTAGGTTAGGGCCGGTGATGCTGATGACGATTCCGTGATACAATAGTTACGGCGGAGTTGCCTCATTGACGCT
The DNA here is from genome assembly GCA_004154915.1 of Monosporascus ibericus. Classification (NCBI taxonomy): domain Eukaryota; kingdom Fungi; phylum Ascomycota; class Sordariomycetes; order Xylariales; genus Monosporascus; species Monosporascus ibericus. The sequence goes on from QJNU01000249.1 coordinate 34,378, forward strand.
TCTGCATGATGCACCCCATACTATATGCGGAAGAGATATGGTATAGCACGGAACTTGATCGAACGCACTTGCTATAAAATAACCGGTACTCAAACGTGGGTTTCCATGACAGGTAACTAGCAGCGATAGTAGGTAATATTTTCTGGCCAGAGATTGGCCCTGGAGGTTGAAACGTTGTCGACATCCCCCCAGCCGACGGGTCCGTAGCGTAACCTCTTTACCATTTATTCCTATCTAAATAGAGGTCAACGGTTACGCGGCGGAGAATTTGAGACGCGTCTCCGTGCTGGTGGCTGCGTGGAAAGGGGGGTCCCTGTCCAGCTGAGACACCCTCTAGGAAGAAAGGCGGACGGCGAAAAGAGGCCAAGGGAAAGACCATCTCTCGGCTCGTATGTCTCGAAATAGCAGCCCATTCATATGTAGCGAGCCGGTTTGGGCCTATCACATGTCAAGTCCTGGCAACCCCTCAGGAGGCCCCGTCGTCGAAGCAATCATAGTAAATGCCAAACCAAACAAACTTGTCGGAGCCAACCAGATGGCGAGGATAAGGAGTGCGCTAGAGTCGAGTCACTCGAGAGCGCTGTAGCAGAAAAAATTTGGTGTTCTCTGGGGTGTCTCAAAGGCAAATATTAGGGTGGTTCAACGTGATATTACGTGCAGATAACCGTACATCGGTATGATTCCGGCTGTATTGGCATGTTTAACATCGCGAGCTTAACCCAAGGGAGAAACCCCCTTGTAACCAACTATCGGCGCGCCTACGACCCCTTTTCTCGCAGGCAGGACGGATTGAACATCCCTCTCTACGTACTGGGACGGGCTTCTCAATCTTTATGTTCGAAGAGACAACTGAGGACATGTTGAAGACCACACAGCATTTTGCTTTTTGTAATACCTCGCATCGACTGAAGTGGGATTATGAGATGTCCATCACGAGAGATGATGGAAGAGGGGAGCGGGGGACGTGGGGGAAGTAGAAGCTGATCAGATAGATGATAATGGGATTGGTGAGTGCTGAACGCGGCTTGGTAATTTCGAAGCGGGCGAATCAAATGCGAGGTGAAGCCAGATAGGAAAGTAAAAGATGGTATTAACTACCCTCCTGAATGAGCTGTGATGGAGAATATCAAATCGGCAGGGTTCCTTTCCTACCTGGGGTTTCGTGGGCGCAGCATGGTGTCCCCTATACGCAACCGTTTATGCCCTTTACAGTGACGTCTCTGACCGGGGGCCGACTATGTCTCCGGGTGCCAGAAGGGCTACATAATAAGCGGGAACCGCATTTCAGTTTAGCTCCGGAATAAATGGGAAATTTGTGGCCAGTCAAATAGCACGAATTCGAAGTTTTATGGAGTATACTGCTGGTTTAGGCTAGCACCTTCGCCGCTACCGCTTATTGTGTAGCCCTCTGGCACCCGGAGACGTATATGCAACATCATGTAGGCCTGACCGTCTCTGGAGGATGTTATAGATTAGAGCTGGGTAGGTAAGATGTAAGAGTGAGCGGGCGTTACTGGGATTTCTATTGATTCTCATCCGATCCTTCTTCGATCTCGGGTCCGGGGAAGCCTATACGGCGTTTGATTACCAGGAACTCAGTCTGTAGTCACCATCATAGTGCGCCCCAGCGTTGCGATTCTTCCTCGATGTCCTAAGCACGAAGAAGCCTAGCCTAGCTCACGAGAGCCAGCCCAAACTGGATCCTGATTCAGGGCAAATTTCGGTTATAATTTCTGATTTTCTCTCAGGCTAACCCCCCGAGCCGTGCGCAAAACGACTAGCTAGTTCGTCGACGGGAGGTGTCGCTTGCGGGGAATCTCACCTCAGGCGGCAGCCGAACGGTGGTGGTCTCCAGATCCAAGTTGGCGCGCCGAGCCTTCCAAGAGATGAGCATGATACCTAGTTCCCGCCACGCGTCGATTTGGAACAGATAGACCAAGGAAACGGCATCGCGGGGTAGTGATGCGAGCCGGGCTATTCCAAAGAAGCATGATCGCTTGATCTCTGTGTGATACGATCTCATCAATCTCACCTAAGCCGAGTAGCGAGGTTGTAGGAGGATCTACTTCTTACGCCAGCTCGGGTTTCCGAGAATGGCTGCATGGCACCACGCTGACTGAAGACACCCACTGTCGCATTATGTGGGGTTGGCAACTGCATCGCGGCAGGTAGGTAAGGAGGTAGGGATTGAACACGCTGTATCGTTTCGCATCCTCTATGCCACCGTGTAAATTGCAAGGCATTCTTCGCTGGAGGTAAGTAGCCGGCACCCTGCCTAGACCGGACGGCACCTTAGAATGAGTCTTCTGCGCATGATACTGTTGTGTAATGCGTGGTGAATTCGAAGGACCGATAGTCAAAATAACCTTCGGGCTGCAAAGAGACGGAAACCTACATTCCCCGTCGCCGTCGCCGGGGATCATTGCCGCTTACGACGGCCAGATAAGGTCGGGTCGATGCATAATACCGCAATGATCCCAGTTGAGTAGTGCCGTTGGGTACGGTGTGTCACAGGGATCACTGCGACAAAACCCAAAATCATGAATAGGTGCACGCCATAGTAGATTAACCAAGTTTCTAATGAGTTAAGCAGAAAATCGGAAACGTTTTAGGCATTAATATGCGTTAACTTTGTTTAATGAGATAAAACCTATCTGATTTACTGTCCTAACTGACGGAACTGCCCTAACTGACCTAACCGACCTAACCGACCTGACCTAGTTGATATTATCGTCGACTTTGTTTTTGAAGCCTGGAAACCGTGGAAGCCCTGCGGCGCGGACGTATCAGTCTGTTTCTTAGATGCCTGCTAATTTGTATGGCGCGTACGAGACCTGGCAATGCCCTGGAACCTTGGAAGCCTTCGTTCCTAACCTAACCTTATCGCCGATATTATCGCCGACATGAGCTAACTGACCTGATTGACCCTGATTGACCTGACTGACCTGACTGGATTAACCTGGCTAACCGTCGACCTGGCTATCCGTCTGTCACGGTGGCGGCGTCAAGTCAGGTATAACCAGTCTATTCCTATGGGGTAGGGTCAGGACAGAACAGACTCTTGTCCCTTCACCTAGATAGATAAGGGCCGAAGGCCCTTATATGGTATGAAAGCTGTAATTCACCAGGGGGGAGGAAATAAGTGGTGTAGGGTGCCAGGCCGGTAGGCCTGCATGTGACACCGTCGACCTGGCTATCCGTGACCTAGCTAACCGTCGATTTAGCTAATTTTATTCATTTGGTTTACTTAAAAGCTTAAAAGTTTAAAAGACGTCGATGTTGTTCAAGATAACGTTAGATTCGTTTATGTGCATGGCGAATATATTGCGGAATTGCATTTAGTACGTATCATAAATTGTGCAATGGTGTAGCCCTAATAAAAATTTGGAGGGGGTCGACGTCACAAACGTCGGGCCAGTCAAAGGAAGTAACTTCCGGGAACTGCACTGGTTCTTTAGGATTAACAAGGACTAACATGATTTCATGGCGTTCTGATTGGTGGGGGATAGAGTTGAATCTGAGGAGCAGACGTTGTGCAAGTCGTTAACTCGGGCGCTGCAGATAATAGACACTGGCTGTGTCCATGATCTAATAATTGAAGAGTGCATTGGGATAAATATGCGACGTTGGCGGCCAAGGGAGGTAATACTAGGATGGCAAGTAGAAAAAGCGCCCCTGTCTATTCCAGAGTTGTGGCGTTTTTTTCCTTATACCTTAGGCGACCTGCAGAAGTAGTTGTACTAGCCGGAAACCATAGAGGCTCTTGATGATAGCTTTCGCTGTCTGATGTCGACACGCGGAATGAGCGGCGCATCAAGACGATGGTGGAATCGACGCGGTTTGGTGCCACTGTTCGTCACAATTTGTTGACAAGCCTTGCGACATGATGGATCACTAGTCATGAAATGCAGATATGTTGACATGCATAAGATATACTTCCATCACCATCACTTGCGGTGGAATTCATTCGATAGGAGCATATGAGCCTAAAATGAAAGGTGTAGTAGATGTTGTCGGCATGTCCCCCTTTTAAAGCATATTTAAAATGTAAAACGAAGAAACAGAGAATACCCTGACATATTTCAAATAGTGTATGGAGCTTTAGCTCTTCCAAAGTAATGAATCATAAGCACTGGTTGGTCATCCCTTCACTCTGAGTGGTAACCCTCGCTACGAGATCCGCAAGAGGCCGGCTTTATTAAACTTTTTAGCTCTCCACCGAAGATCTTTCCTGCCACAGGTCGACTCCGGAGGCTCAACGTGGAACCATACGTACTGTAGAGCGCGAAGGCTTCGGTCCGGAAATGCATCTGAAAGGAGGATGAGACCGCGGACTCGTCGCCTAGCCAATTGCAAGTATTGTCGTGGTTAGACCTACATTCGATTTCTATGCTCGATATTTCAAAAATCTTCTTCTTGTTCTTTACTTTGTCGCCATGGTGTATCTCGCACCGTCATCTCCACCTCGACTGCACTGAGCCCGTAAGCAGATTATCCATTGCAGGAGAAGACCCAGGGCCTAGACTTGAAAGCCTGTTGGTACTAACGGCGACCTGTAATTGGCGGCAGCTCCTCGTTAGCCTTTTCCCCAGGCCGAATCGGGATTATCTATTTAAGCTTCGTGGCACAAGGGTTATTTTCCGGCTCGAGCGACATGAGTCGAGCTGTCAAATTCAATGCCGACATGGGTTTAGTGGTTCCTTGTAGAGTTGCGGTATGAACACATATGCGAGTCTATATTACGTCTGACCAGGACTGACGTCGCTCCTTGATATTAATGCGGCTAGAGTAGGTAGTTCATGATGCGTTCTTTTTATCAAAAGACTGACTCTCACGAGGGCCATCTTATCTAGGGTTCTCGGCTATGGCTTGAGACGTACGTATACGAGAGTTATCGCGAGACTCTCCTTATCTTAACGGGAGCTCAATTGAAGCTTACCATGGCCGCGTTACCATTGTCCGGGTCACGGTAGACGGAGAGTTTCTATGTCCCCATAAGTCTGACCGGGTGTAGACAATGCGCGGCAGTGTAGTTCACGATGGCTTCACCGCTGCCGGGCGGCACATCGCTTGCCGACGAAGTATGCACCTCTCACCGTCGGAAACAGCAGTGACAGAAAACGGACCTAGTGCCCTCAGAGCTACGTAGAGAACATGCGTTCGTCCCAATCCTACCCTTGAGACGGCGGTCTAGACGGTTCTACTGCGTGCCCGTACAGGGTTCACTGAAAACCGCTTGCGATCATGGGGTAGACTCCAGAACCCGCTTCTTTCTGACGGATCTATCGCTGCTGCTGTGATATCAGCGATTCTTGTTTTCCCGTTCTGCCGTTATCGCCATCGTCGTCGTCGCGGGTGCCGGCTCATCTGCTCGCCCGTCTGCGGCCGGGCGAGCACCCTGGTTTTCTCCTCTTTGGCCCAGTCCAGCCTTGTCTAGACCCTTTTCCCTCTCCATACTACGCAGACGCAAACGCCGTCATGAATTCACACTCCATGCGCGACGAACCATGTATACAGTACAGGCCTGTCTATGCGTATGGTGTAATATGCGACCAGTTTCGGCTTAGTATATCAAGTTTTCCATACGTCCATCGTTCTCGACTCTCTGGGCCGTCCCCGCAAACTGTACCCTACCCCAAGCCCACTCTGCGACATTCGGATGTCTGCGTACCTGGGTTCCTCCGCATTTCTAATTTTCCCATGTTGCTGTAATAGTACGTATCAGGTAAGGTAGTGGTCGCGAGATGGAAGACTTCCTCATCTCCCATTTGCGGTGCCTCAATTTCCCCCCACGAGCTTGAAAACACCTTGCCTCCTTGTTAATCGACCCGAACTAAACGCCCTCTGGCAATTCCACCGCTCATCACCCTCCGCCCCATACAAACTAAGTGAATAGGCTGGACAGGGTTGGTACTTCTGCCATACACTACCACCAGCAATATTACTTATATCACCGCCAACAACTACTACAACTATTAATGCCATATACCCCCAAGAGGGCCTCTCGCCGGCCGCCAAAACCCCTGGAATCTTACCCTAACCCTATTTACGTAACCCTCATCCTAACTCACTCTAACCTCAACGGTTGCGGGCGTCACTTGGGTAGTTACATACTATGGTATCAGCAAAGTTTCGCACACTGCCAGGTAGCAGTGGGTCGCGCTAGTAGCCACGCCACCCAAATTAGGTGTAGCTCTTATATGGGTCAACCCGCAGGTACATGCAAAAAATTACAGCCCTTTTGCAATCGCTAATCCAAGGTAGGTTATTACTAAGTAGATCTCCTAGCTGGAACCTAACAGTGTGCGACAACTTACCCACAACATCATAGTAGGTAGCCAGCTTTTAAAGGGCTGAAGTATTACCCTAGTTGGTGATTTTCCATGGAGTGGGTGGAATCCGGTGGAGCTGCCGGAAAGTGTTTAGCTACGGTCGATTAACAATTCTGCAAGGTGGGCATACCTGGCGCGCTTGAAAATGGATAGAAGCAGCCTCGAATTGACCCAATTATGTGCAAGAGAACATAGTGCTTTGCGTTTCGGACTTTGGGGTGATGGTTCGAACGGGAGATCATAGCCTCGTCCTACTTACATAAGACTCGAGATCGTTACCAAGTGACACTGACTTCAAGTGTGTTCAACAAAACATTGGCAGATCTTATATGGGTCTGAGATGCCCGAAATGGGTGTTACCAGTTCCCGTGGGGACAGCGGGGTGGAAATCAAGACCGTGCACGAAAGCTACTCCTTGGCCGTCATGCTTGGTTATATGCGTCAGTTACTGTATCGAGTATCAATAGATATCAATACGGTAGGTTCTCAGAATACGAAGACGATCTATTCCTAGTGATAATTGAAACCATCTAGCACAAGGTTATCATCAATATAGTTTCCAAGGAGGGAATGCGTTTAAGCGGCAAACCTTGCGAGAACGAGGGTCGCCACTGTGCGACGTGAGCTGTCATCTGTAGCCGAGAAAGACTCTCCTTCATAAGCGTATAGCTCACAGATCCAGCTCCGATGCTCAACAGCCTCGGAATCCGTCGGTCCACACTGCGAATGACATGTCATATCGTGGCTTTTCTGTCTTACCTAAGTACGAGCTCCGATTCTTTTAGCGACATCCGTTTCGAAGCCCCTTTATAATGACTGGGAGCGGTTCCAGGTATCCTACAGAGGACAAAGGGAATCAAGATACAACCAAGCATGCAAAGAGGCAAGTATTCGGATACTACGTCAGGGATGCCTCTCAGGAAGATTAATAAATATCACTCATTTTGTCTTTGCTTGTTGATGGCTATGCACCTCTCCGCCCCTTCGTGCGCCCGATGCAACTGAGCAAATTTAGCAGTGCTACTTTGTATGAAGGCGGGGGGGGAGAAGGCATGGTTGATCTCTCATGTATAAGACTACAATTACATATGGACTTTCTATTTCTCAATGTTCACCCTCACTGACATCTGGTATACTGTTGCATTCAAGCGAACTATGCCTACGAATTAGTAGGTAGAGTGCTGCCTCTCAAGAATATCTTAGTGCTCTCTCCTTTTATCCAGTGGCCAATCTAGCGACAAAGGAGCACGAGCTTGAATGAGTGATAAGTTCTCCTCCCCCTATGCGGTGCAATATTGTTTCGATGGACATAGGATATTGGTGCAGACCATACTTAACTCTTTCCCACTCGAGTTGCACTCGCCGACACCATCTCTATCTAGTCGCTGGCTTGGTGCTCGTGGAACCTAGAGGAAGCTAAACCGGATATGGACAGGGCGGCCCAACGACGTCAGCCCAAGTCCGGCGATGGGGCCTCTTAGCAAAGCCTAGTATTGTACTTCGTACTTTCGAGGGATGATGTGCCCCCCAAACTTTTAGCCCCTCATCCGGCTTTCACAGACGCGCTCTCCTTCCGCGTCGCATCATCATTATCGTCAGAGGTAGGTACCATCTGTCGGTAGGTAACATTTATTTTTCCGCTGCAATTCTTTGTTGCCATGATAGAGTCATTTGCTCGGGATCGCAAGATTTACCATAACAGATAGAAGTGCAGCGGTGAATCGAAGCGAGGGAGTGCGGAATTCGATGCCCCTCATTATTGATGCGGCGCATATGGGAATTGTCAAATAGGAGATTTAACATGGCACTTGGGGCGGGTCGGGCGATATCGGCTTCGGCACAGTTCGAGACATACGATTGGCACAGTTCGAGAGATACGATTGATACCCGATGAGTCCATACTTGTATGTATGCGATGGACGTATTTCCTGCTCTGCTTTACATAGAGTCGATCGTCTCCAGCGATACGGAGAAAGGGGTCCCTCTAATAAGTTCTATATACTTGTATGTGTTGTACGGTGGCACGGTAAAAAGTGTCGTGAGTATGCACGTAGTAGCATATGTGTGTGCATCCTCCGTCACATGAAGCTAATACGTTGGCATGTATGTACTCAGGGCACACAGATGCAGACCTAACAGATAGTATCACCATATGTCTTACGAGACTTCACGAAGACATACATGCGCATGCGACGCATGTGATAAAAGACGAAAGACTATACTTTCATAGACACCAGTAAACAGGTCTCCGATTGGGACCAAATAAAAGAAGTCTTTCATTGAGATAAAGAACTGGGCAAACACAATACATTGCAGAGAGGCAACCGAACCAGAGAAAGCGCCAAGAGACTTGGGTGCTGGGCAGTCGTTAACATTGCCTGATCGCCTGTGGGTAGCTGTAGCCAAGCAGACCCCGACCTAGCCCGAAACAGCCTAGATAACCCCCCCTTGCAACCCACATTGCGCCACCCACATGAAAGCCGGACCCAAAGATCCATCAGCGGCCCTTGACCTTGAAGAGAAGCAGAGGGTGCCGATCGACTCTGCCTGTCAAATCATTTCTATAGCATTCATTTCGACCCGTCTGCTAGCCTACTGAAAACTTACGATTGTTGTCTACAATTACATATACACCTGCATACACATATCACATACAGTACAGTACAGTATATGACCTGCTATGCTCCGGTTTTCCAAATAAACCTGGCGGCTTTATCGACATTCTTCTCTTTTTTCTCTTTAGATTCCAACCGTCACCATATTAATTAGCCCATTCATTGCATTTAACAACAACCCGCCCCGCTCGATTTCGCTGTTCAGACTTGTTTAAGCCTTGCGGTTTTCTACATTTCACCTTCAACCTGTACATACATAACATTAGGTAGTGGCCTCCTGTCATACGGTCCGGCGCCCAGTTCCCTTCCTGACTTGTCCCACTTACAACAAATCCCGCGCTTTGATGTGAATTGCCCATCTGACGACCGATCGGTAGCTTCCTGATTACGAATCTGTAACTGCTACCATAACAGTCTCTTCACTCTCCGCCTTTTATCTTTCTCGAACGTGACCGCTCACTACCATCGCCCTCCGCACGATCCCTAAGCTAGCGAGGACAACATCACCCACGAAGACGAGAACGGTAACGATAACGACAAGGCCGTCCTAAGCGACAGTGGTGGACGGCAAGCATGCTCCGACTTAGCCACCATGTTGACAATCACGATACTTAGACTCTCACAATCAACACCTACATCACACCGAGACGATGGATCCTTCCCATCACCCCCATCTAACGACCGATCTCCCACACTTTTCCTCCAACCCAGGTCATAGGAGTACGAACAGCACTCCCATATCCTCTCCGGGCCTCTTCAGCCCTAATAGTTTACGATCTACCAACCCCCTCGGAGCTCAGCCCCATTCCGAGTCCTCTACCCCCGCGCCCGCCGCGAACAGTCCCTATCTGCATCCCCTGCAGACTCATAGAGTGAGAGAGTAAGTAGAATCCTCGAGGCCCCTTAGTCCTTTGTGCCTCTGGTGTCCCCCCTAGGGTCATTGTGGCCGAGACACATATCGTGAAACCATTATTCGAGGAGCATCGCCCGTGCTTCTGACTCTCGACGCTAACCGCTTGGACGCAGGACGCACAAGGCGCTTGTGGACCTTGATTATGTGACGGGACGTAAGATCATCAATCAATATGAGGTCATCGAGGAGCTCGGCCGTGGAATGCATGGCAAGGTGAAGCTGGCCCGCAACTTGGAAACCGGCGAGAATGTGGCCATCAAGATTATCCCCCGATTCTCAAAGAAACGCCGGCTGGGAAAGGTCACAGCCTCGCCCCAAGACAAAACGAAGAGGGAAATTGCCATCTTAAAGAAGATCCGTCATCCCAACGTTGTCGCCCTACTCGAGATTATCGATGATCCCGAACTCAAGAAGATATACATGGTCTTGGAGCATGTAGAGCTAGGCGAGGTCGTGTGGCGGAAGAAGGGTCTGCCGTCCATCTGTGCCATCGAGAGGCAGAGGGTGGAAAGGGAAATGCGGGGCGAACGGCCGAAAATCGACGAGGATACCGAGCACTACCAATATCTCCAGCTTCGGGAGAAACGGCAGGCCATAAGGGACATGAAGAGGGCCAAGATGCAGCAAGCCCAGAGGGGTCCGGAGGATTTCTGGAGCATCGAGTACGGTGCCGCCAATGAGGACGACGTGGAGTCTCAACCACATTCCTACCGGCGGAATGCTGAAGATGCCTTCAATATGACTGCACGGCATACCCCGACACCGGGCTCCCCGGCTCACTCCAGGGCGGCATCACAGGTTCCGTCGCGTGCCCAGTCGATCAGATCCGCCCTCTCACGAGCGAGCACGCCACTTCCCTCGGAACCCGACGTCGCGTCAGTTGATTTTGAGCCGAACACTGAGCTTAAGAGATCTGGCCCTTCCTCGCTGTCGTTATCGCAGCAGCGTGGCCCCTCAGCTGCTTTGGAGGGCACTATGTACGGTGCCTACTCCGACGAGGGCATGTTTCGAGGGAGGTCGCCCAGCATGGCTGATTCCATAATATCTCACATGTCTTCCGTCGACTACAACCCACAACCACACGATCCGTTTGCCGACGACTACTCCTACGTACCTTGTTTCACGATCGAGGAGGCCCGCGCCACCTTCCGAGACACCGTCCTTGGCTTGGAGTATCTGCATTACGAGGGAGTTGTTCACCGCGACATCAAACCTGCCAACCTTCTGTGGACAAGGGACCATCGTGTCAAGATATCCGATTTCGGGGTCTCATACTTCGGCCGGCCTATCCGGGAAGGAGAACCCGATGAGCTCGTCTCCGAATCCGAAGCCCGCGACTTCGACAACGACCTGGAGCTTGCCAAGACGGTTGGCACGCCAGCTTTCTTTGCCCCGGAGTTGTGCTATACGGATGTCGACCGGGAACAGCCCAAGATCTCGGAGCAGATCGACGTTTGGTCACTGGGTGTAACTCTGTATTGCCTGGTTTTTGCCAGGATACCGTTCATGGCCGAGGATGAGTTTCAGATGTTTAAGAAGATAGCCAAGGAAGATGTTTACATACCGCGTCGCCGTCTCAAGCCTGTCGATCCTCACTACTCACCGTCATCTACCGACTTCCACAAGCGCGTCAATAGGGAGCCCTACCGTGACGATGCCGAACTCGCCTACGAGGACATTGACGACACTTTATACGACCTCCTACACAGGATGCTCACTAAGAACCCAGACAAGCGTATCAGGCTAAGGGAGATAAAACGCCACCCGTGGGTTCTTCAGGATATTCCAGATCCTATCCCCTGGCTTGACGATACCGATCCTTCCAATCGCACGGCTGGTCGCAAGATCGAAGTTGACGAGCGAGAGATCACTCGCGCTGTCGTTCCTCTTACGTTTCTGGAGAGAGCGCGCTCGGTAGTGAAGAAGGCGGTTGACAGGGTCATGCATGCGCGTTCGGATAAAGCCGACGGTTCGAGGAGGCGTGCGACAAGCAGCGCTGCTAGCTCGGTGGGAGATGCCCATCCCAACGTCTCCGCAACGCCCCATTACCGAGATGTTCGAAGGAAAAGCATTCGGCCAGACGACTATTTTGCAACCGTCATCAAGGAGCCGGAGCACCCCCTTGCTCAGAGTGTTACAGCAAGCCCGGAGGAGACTCCGACTGAGGCGGGAGGCCAACAAGCCCCTTCGCACGCATCCAACACAGGCCCTGCCGCCGAATTGAGACGCCGGCCAAGCGTCTTTGTCGACGATTCGGATGCGACCTCGGATTGGGCTGGCCGACCACCGTCCAGGACGTCCCTGTCGTCTGGGAAAAGTGTGGGTACCCGACACGGGCGAACCAAATCCATCACCAACGCAATTTTAGCCTTCTCACCATCTGTGTTTAGAGTACCTCACACGACTCCTGTCACTCCCGCCCTAGATGCCGTACGCAAGGATGACCCGATGGCCACTTTAAGAAAGGCTCGGGACCTGCGATCCATTGATGATTCTTCCCGCTCTCAGTCAGTGGATCGTGGCCTATTTGCTAATCAAGATAAACGAGCCGAAGCTAAGGTAGCCGTAAGTACAGCCATCGCCCCGGGGAGTGTTGAACTCCCAAAGAGGCCGCTTTCCGTGCGACCCCCGGACGCGACAGCTCCATACGACGACCTACCGTCTTCCCCGCCGGATTTATTCTTTCCAAGAGCCGTCCGGCCCTACCAAAATCGGCAGCCGAGCTCGGATCCGAATATGTATGAAAGACAATTCGCTGCTGTAGACCTCAGCCAGCGGCCCATGACCGCTCATCGCATCCTTCAGATAGAAGGGGTAACACCGCCGCCTCGGGTGTACAATTCTTCCAGTGCTGAGTCTTTTGCTCGAGCTCAAGAGCAAATGCTTCGGCGGCAGCGACAGGAAGTTGAAGAGGTGGGGAGGCGTCGGCAGGAAGCAGCCTCTCGCAACCGTGATCTAGACCCGATTCAGGTGCCATGCCCGCCCTCGCCAGGCGATGAACACCCGCCACCATCTCGAGGTAATACAGTTGGCACGGCAACCTCGAGCTCGGCATCTCTTGGTACAATGATGACACCTCTGACGAGCCCTAGCGAGGTCGCGAGTCCGGTGTGCATCACCGACCTAGGCGGACGGCACGACTCGCAGATCTTCCGCTCAGATCCGTCATTACCTGCACTGCTCAGCGGTGCGAGTTCGGTATCGGCTGACCCTGAAGGCGAATTTCTGCTGAAGCCTGGTTATATCGACCGTCCCTCTCTGATCGACACGACCGATTCGCTTACTCCTCCGGCTCTGACAAAAGAGCCCATTGCTGGGTTTCCCCTAGATGAGCTGGAGTCTGATGCCGTTTTACTCAGTCAAAATCGCGATAGGCCGAGTTCTTCGCCTTTTTCGTCGAGGGCTGCGGAAGATGAGAATGCAAGCGACAGCGATGAAGGTCTGGTCATGGCGAGGTCTAAGAAGAAGGGTCGGATGGGGAAGACCCTGGCGAGCACAAGGAGACGAGACACTCAGACGAGCGTTGGCAGTACAGACACTGCGAAGAAAGTCTTGATGCAGAGCAGCTGAAACGCCCTACCACTACAATCATATTAATATTGATGAAGAAATGGTGCATCTGTGCATCTACACCCCTTCAAAATGCATTTTGGTTGTACCAATTGCGGCAGATCTCGCCAATCTCCATCAGCGACCTCCCACCCTGCTCATTTCATTTATCGACTTTGGCATTTTCACCTCCGTACGCCAACAAATTACCGGAGAAGTACCGTGCGGTTAACTTGCAAGATTGGGAGGATTAACCAGACGTTTGTGCCCCTACCGTGATTCAGTCCATGGAAAAATTCCCGCTCCAGATCTTCAGCACTCTTATCTTCGCCTTTCCGACTTTCTCTCCCCCGGATACGGGATATAAGGATCACAGCGTGGAGAGGTAAGAGGATGGTCTGGCTTGCTAATGAAGTGGGAGGCGGGGTTTGCTCGCCTCTTAAATAAAACGTGATCGGGATCCGTCAGGCATGAGGAGCAGCCGGGGCTGGCTGGACGGAAACCATCCGACGACATGGGGGAGCCGGGAGATCAATTCAGTATTCGGGCCGCCGCGATTTGGGACCAGCAGTGCTTTTCCGTCCTGTTTCATCTTTCCCCATCGTGTTTATATTCACCGCAGCGTCATTATCATCCTCCTCGTCATCACTGCCAATTTGCTTGGTACTACCAAGCCGCTCATAGAAATCCCGTGTCATGTCATGTCAGATTCTAGCGTGCATCAAATGGAGTTATTCATCATTTGGTCTTGGCCGACCTTCTTTTCGAGATTGGAAGTTCTTAAGTCCGGCCTGTGACAAGTCTGTACACATGTCGAGAGGGCCTGACTACGTACATTACTCGGAATGATATGTGGAGTTACCTTCACTCTACGACACCCAAGAGAGAAGGGGGGCTTTCCACACTATGGTGGCCGCTTAAGCGAAACGATCCGAGTGGGGAACACATCTGGCGCGCTAACCACTTAGGCTTAACCGCCTCTTGGAGACCGAGAGATCCGAGTACATTGATAACGGCAAGTATTACGATTGGGCCACTTTGACAACGTGCGCCATGTCATGTTGGGACCTGCTAATAATTGAGGGGGAAACCAGCAGCCAAGTCTCCAAAGGAGCTTTAGCGTCCCTCAGCCGCACGAACATGCCCCCGTCCGGTCGGGAAACGCCGGCCAAGGAATACGTCACTCCGCAGCAAGAAGGGCAGGCGGGCCGCCCAAATCGCACGCTAGACGTAAAACGGGGATAAATCTCGCGCCGGGGGTTCTCGTTCCGGCGACCCGGATTTTCCCTTACTTCCGCTCCCTTGCTTTTTCCTATCCGCTTATTGGGTACACTTGACCGTTAAGTTACGGGGATTTCCCGGCAATAAGGAGAGGTTGGGCTGTTCTGGAGACTGAGTCTTTTGTTTGAGGGGTCGTTATAAGCTAGGATATCATTAGACGTCAAGGAAATCCGTGGAGATAGACGTTAAATAGAGGTGACTACGTGGCGGCGCTACGGGGAAGGTTTCGAAGCGGAGACTGGTGCTAGAGCTACACCCCCCTTGAGGACCGCTACCCCAATGGGCTGCGTGGTTTCGCCCTGGGTGCGACCAACAACCGCATACTACGTAGATTGATGGTCCTACGTATCTCGGCTGGTTTCGATTACTATGGCAATGAAATGTTAATTACGGAGCGAAAGCCTTCTTCATGCATGTGATAGAGCTGGTCCTAATATAGGTTGCATTGTTGGCACTGTGTATGATCTGTCCGAAGAGACGCGGACCGGGAAGAGAAAGGAAAGAAAATTGAAGAAAAGTAAAATGCTATAGATAAACAGGTGATGCAGGTAGCAAGCGCCTTGGGGAGGTCTCCGCCTGACATGCTTACCTCTAACCATTCAATAACATCGTCTTCGACTGGGTTTAGCCGCGCCAGTAAACATCTGAACCACCGCTTCCAGAGTCGGATCCAGAATATCATCAGAACCAGTGAATTGGCACCTACTACGTTGAAGTTCGAAGAACTAAGCTAAATAAGGAAATATTGGTAAAAAAATCAAAGAAATAAAAAAGGTAAAATGAGAAAATGACGAGGAGATTTATTAAAGCTTACCGGAAGCCCCGTTCACCGTAATTACGGCGTCCGCTGCGGTCGCACCCCCTGATCTCTTTGCGAGGTTGGTTTTGCACCCCACTGAAGTGGGTGACCCTCGTCGTGGGTCTCCCGGCGGATGCCAAACACGGCGTGCTTGCCGCCGCCGATACAGTAGCACGTCCCCCGGTACCCGCTGTTGCCGTAGCGAGCTGGCTGTTGCAGGCGTCGTCAACCCTGGCCAACGCCGTGTCCTTCCCGGCGCCCCATGTAGGGTCCCGAAGCAGCACGCGCTCTTGGAGAGCAGCGTGCCGGGGTCGAAGGTGTCGGTTGGGGGGGGGCGCCGCGTGCCATGTCGGCCGCGCTGATGGAGAGAGAGCAACGAGCTGGCTGGAGTGCATCTTGTTCGTTGGGGTCAGAACTTGATAGAACTTAAGGAGTCGCTGCAATGAATGATGCAACGAAGGAGTGTTTGAGATCGATGTTGTACTAATAATCCTTTAGGGGTTGCTCGCTCCGTGAAGACTCTCAGTTTGTTGAAGAATAGGGTGTCCTTTTATATCCCTCGGGTCTTCTTGATCTCAATGTCAAAACCATGGTAGAGACAAAGACGATTACTGTTTCATACAAGTCTAGTCTCAGGAGCAAGAGGACGCAGTCTCTTTATGCCGAAGTCTCGAGGACTAAGATTACACACATCATCAGACCTTGATCAACCTGTTACAGGAGCCACAGCCTCCCTGTAGTTCTCCCCTTTCTTTCTGCCAAGACAGCGTATCCTGAGCAACGTCGCTGTATACCACCAATATTCCAAGGACTTAATGCTGACCCGTGGAACATCGTAATACGACATGCCAATATATGTACGTTTATTGCCATATATTGCGAACTTGGCTGTCCAGTTAACCTGCTGCCTCATGAACGGCGCTGTCTAGTGGCCGAACAGGAGCGCGCGGTCCTCGTCTTCCATCACGTTGGTGCCGGACGTATGCCACACGCGCCCGTTCATGACGATGATCTCGCGGGCCTTGCCCTCGAAGGGCACCGGGAGGTCCGGCGCGTTGGCCGGGCCCTGGCTCCGGTACACGCACCTGTTCGAGCCGGGGATGGACCGGGTAGCGCCGTTCTCCTCGCGGATATCCGTGAGGCGTCAGACGAAGTTCAGCGCCCAGATGTCCCGCCAGGGTTCCGGAAGACGAGGTCATGATCTGAGTACAGCGCCATGCTGCGCGAGCCGGGGCGCGTGATGTTGGCCGTGAAGTTGCTGATGAAGAAGTTCTTGCCCAGCACGGCCTTCACCATCTCGACGGCCGCGGGGTGAGCGACGAGGTCACGGAAGAGCTGGTCGAGCTCCATGGCGTAGAAGACGCGCACGTTGTTGGCGTTCGGGTCGAGCGATGGGAGGTGGGCGTCTTCTCCGCCGGCCTCGGCGGCCTCTCTTTGGCCTTTCAGAGACGATCTAGAGCATGTGCCGCTCCCTCCTTGCTGAGGACGGACGGGATGTGGACCCAGCCGTCCTTCTCGAGGTGGGCTTTATCTTCTTCTAAAATTGACTGCCAAGGAAATGTTACGGAGGATCAAACCTGCGGGGTTGAAGGGGTCCCTTTGGAGTTGATTGGTGACGCACCAGGTCTGCAGACTGCACCACTAAGCCAAGAGTGGACGCTGCATGCGACATTGCATCGAGGCCCGGTTCGTCGCCGTCCCGATTACTCGTTGCGCCACCTTCCTTGGTAATACTATGTTTGGACGGTATATCTTATGACCCCAAGGTGTCTGTTGATCGCCATACAGATAAGCTTTTGTACCAGATATTTATATGCTCAAATGTCGCAGGTTTCTTTCTGTAGAAGACCATCTTGTCAAGCGGTTATCAAATATCGAGGCGATCATTGATCAGCGACAAAACCGAGAGTTGTTATAACTGGATGCGACGATACTTAACACGCTGTTGTATATCTATATCACGGACTCTTGTCGACTGGTTTCCAAATTATAATACACAATCTAGGGGGGGGTTATACGTACAAAATACGGCTCGAATTGCCACAGATCGCTACGGAAGCGCAGTTTGCTCGGTGAACAGAGTGCTAGGAGATGATGGTACATAAATCATAATAGACAAATTTCTATATGCAAGACTCCTGCAAGATATCCGACCCATAACAAGATGAGGACCTCCCAAACACAAAATCCAACCGCATCGGCAAGAACGCGACACCATCTGACCCCTCCGAGACGTTAGCAAAAGGAACATCTAAACTCCCGCAAGGCGGGCTGGGTATAATAAATATCCCCCCACCACACTTCTAAAAGCCCGTCCGTCATCTACTTCTAGTTAGGCATTGTCTGAACTCTCCCGCAATCGGACGGCAAAGGCCCTCGACAGCGGGGCGCATGCTTGCTATCTAGCCCATAACGCCGATCGAGTACTTGAGCCACCGCTCCAGCTCCCCGGTCCAGTTGAGCTTGGGGTCGTCCAGCGCGAGCGAGATGCCGTGGGAGCCGTCGGGTAGGATGAGCAGCTGGAAGGGGCGAGCCTGGCGGGCCATGGCGCCGGCGAACAGCAGGGCGTTCTGTACGGGGACAGCGGGGTCGTTGGCGGTGTGGAAGATGAAGACGGGGGGAGTGCGGGGCCCGATGGCGTAGTGCGGCGTCATCTGGTGCTGCAGCTCGGGGCTGGCGCTGTCGCCGAGCAGGTTGCGGCGGGAGCCGAGGTGGGCGACGACGATGTCGCCGTCGTTGTCCTCGGACGACATGGAGACCACGGGGTAGGCGAGGACGGCGAAGTCGAGGAGGCCCCCGACGTCATCGGCGCGCGTGAGCGTCATGGCGGCGAGGTGCGCGCCCGCCGAGAACCCCCAGATGCCGAGCCTCGCGACGCGATTGCGCGCGCGGACCTGGCGCACCGCCTCGGCGGCCTCCTCGAGCGGCGCCGGGTACAGCGGCGCCGGCGCCGTGCACGTGGTGGTGTAGTCGAGCACCCAGGCGTCGAAGCCGCGCGAGTTAAGCCAGCGCACCGTGTCCGCGCCTTCGTAGTCCAGCGACACGAAGCCGTAGCCTCCGCCCGGGATCACGAGCACGCCTGTATTGTTTGGCTTGGGCGCGGGGTAGAAGGCCAACCCGGGCATCGTGGCGGGCTGCGCGTCCCGGCTCAAGAATCGTCTGAAGAGATGTGTCATATGTTTCCCCTGGCCTCGAAGAAGAGCAAGGGTGAAACGTGTGAAACTCACTTGGCTTGAAATAAGGCTATGAGGATAAGCTCGGACTTCGGCACGATGCATGTATTTCTAAGTGGGAGGCGCTATATTTCTCATTGGCTGACGGGGGTCAGTTAGCTTCTTGACCATACAAATCCACATTTCCATGGGGTTTCTTTTAAGTGGACAGGTTAATTCTTATTGATACTTGACTGCCCGGCAGCCCCCCCCTATTCGTGCCACGAATTAGGATTCGCGAGCTTGGTAGAACTAGCGCCCCACCTGGCATGCATCTAGCGACCAGATAGCGTCATTCTCAACCCAACGGCGGTGACTATTTCTCACCGACTCCAACGATATGATGGCTTATGCTTATGTGATCTGCCGCTTGCGACGTAGTAGAGCATGAAAATCGCCCTATTAATGCCAAATAGTAGGTTGTCTACGACTAACGATATACAATACACCGACTACTTTACACGATCCCCGGTTTCAACTATTATTAACCTCTGAAGTCGGCTAGTCCTTCATCCTCTTCCAACAATGTTACAAATGAGAATGGAATGAACATGTGACCGGCGAACTCTGCATACTTGGACTGTGCTTCGACCCATTGTAGACGGAGAGAATGCAACTACGTATCGTGTTAACAAGGGGTTCTGACAGGTTAATCAGCGTCGAGGGATTGACACTTACCATTGCGCTGCAGCCTTCCATGGCAATGAGGATGGCACAAGAGAGGCAGAACCATAGATAGAACGACATGACAATCATGATGACACCAATGACGCCAGGCTTCGAAAGAGTCGGTCCAAGAGTCATATCCCAAAGGACGACGCTAAGCTGCTGATGGGCGAGTGACAAGGCCCAGAGACGGAGGTACGAGGCCGTGTGGGAGACGCAGTTCAAGCAGAATTCTATGTCCATTAGCAGATGCACGAGACGAGTGCTTTTTGACGATGGAACTTACCAATGGTATGGATTACCTGATGGATCATGACCTCACTGAACTCGAACTCTCCATGGCCTTCTTCATCGTCGTCTCCGCCGCCGTGTGCAAGCATAGCGACTCCCTCACCAGGATCGGAGTCCACACTAACACGACCGTTGCCCGGGGCATGTCCATTGCCTTCGTCTTCGTCAAGCGCCGAAACTCTCGACTGCTCACCAATACCACGATAACCCTTGGCGCGAGCCTGATTATGCTCCCACCGGAGGTAAAGGGGCTTGAGTAGTAGTAGAATCGGAACCTGGATGAAGGCTAGCAGAAGCAAAATGATCTGAACGGTTTTCTGGCCGGAGTAAAGAGGAATGTCCAGACTGGTGGGCTGCAGGAACATGTAGATCAACATGTTGAGCAACCCAGGGGGCTCTGCATCAGTTGCAGACCAGTCGATCGACCACTTGTAGATGATACAGAGGACGAGGTAGCCAAAAATTGCCTGGAAGAAAATCATACCGGGGACGAAATTACCCCAGATATCGATCGGCTTCTTGAAGTGTCTTGCGTTGAAGTACGACAAGCAGAGGGAGTATGTCATGTGGGCCCAACCCAGGATGATGGACATCTTCATCTTATAGCTATTGCTGAAGAGAAGCTCATTCTCCGTGCCATGCCACATCCAATCAAGACCAAACGGATACCGATAGCTGCCCTTGAGCTTGGCGGTGAGAGCCTGGCCTTCTTGCCAATCTTCTGGCTTATCCCATTCCCAAGCACTTTCGAATAAGGTTAAGGACTTCGAGAAGGCGTCGTTGTAGATTAAACCGGTGAATACCGAGAAGCACGCCATGACAAGAGCGATGTAGCGACCGTAATAGATCATGGCGAAAAGTTCGAAGGTAACCTTCTTCAACGGCTTCTCCCAGTAGATCATGGCTAGCGATGCGCACAACATGATCACAGCATGGCCGAAATCGCCGAACATGACGGCGAACAAGAAGGGGAAAGTCACGATAGCGGGCAGAGCAGGGTTAACTTCTTGATAGGTGGCGGTACCGTAAGCGTTGATGATGGTCTGGAAGGCTTCGGTGAACTTGTTCGTCTTCAAATAGGTAGGTGGCGTCTTGTTCGTTTTTATTTCGTTGATAATGGACGGAACCGATAGACCTGCTCGGTTGGTGACATCCTGGAGAGTAGCTCGGATTCGAGGCAAGTCGTTGGTGGGACACCAGGCCTCAGCAATCAGGGTACGTCTCTTCCGGTCGAACGAGAAGAGGTTCAGCGTTTGGTACGTAGCCTTCTCCTTCGTGACCAGGATCATCCAAGCCGATAGCGATTGGGCAATCTGGGTCAGCTCAGCCTCAAGGGTCTGCTGAGTGTTCTGCAGGACATTCTGAACATCGTTAAGACGGGCATTGACCTCGTGAATCTGGTCCCTGCGGAGATCACTGTTCTCATCAACGTTGTAGATCTCTGCTCCCATCGACTCAGAGATCTTCCGAATCTTGGCTAAGATCTCCTTGCCGTGAGCGAAGATAACGAAGACATTCTTGTTGACCGTGTCGTTGGTGGCTGGGTCAACCAGAGGCTCCGGGATCTCGGACTGGTTCATGTAGAGGTTACCACGCAGGGTTCGCCAGAGGATACGCTCGAAGGCGGCAACACGGTCGCGCGAGATGACACCTGCAACAAAGCCGATGTTCATTCCAGAGAAGGAACGCTCTGCGTCGGCAGCTGAGTTATGCTGCTCAACATCCTGGAGTAAGGGCGCATCATCCTCATCGGTCGAGGCTCTTATCTCCTCGGCGTTACCATATGCCCGATCGAAGAAGCCTCCAGCCTCGCGCAGAACCCATCGCCACTCAGTCAACTCGACCTCCCTCTTCTTCAAGGTCTCGTAGCTGTCGTTGAGCTGGTAGATGCGCTGCTCCAGGCTTTGGCTGCGTTCGGAAAGCTCGTCGATCTCGGTGGTAGTGGGAGGCGCAAGGGTTTCGACGTCGAGATCGAGCTTTCGTAGAGGGATGCTGGCCTTTCCCATCTGGGAATGGAAATAGCGTAACTGTCGTTCAACATTATCGAGCCGTCGGATTTCTTGGGTGAAGGTACGCTGGAACGCGCTGGTCTCCTTGTTGAGCTATGGGAAGGAAGCGTTAGCACTAGAAGGATAGGGATGTTAAGAAATATGATGAAGACGAATATGAAGATGACGATGGGAACACTATTTACGTACATCGCGGAACTGGACCAGTCCAAGTTCTCCCAGCGCGTTGACGCATTCTCGGCCTATTTCATTGGAGATATATAGCTGCACCATGCTCATGTCCGCAGAGCGGAACATGGTTTGCTTGGATGGAGCCATGGTGATGGCGCTGAGGCTCCTGAGTTGATGACGATAATGACGACGAAGAGGTCGAGACAGAAAGGAAGCTTGGTTGGATGCAGCTCGAAACGAATGTCGTTGCCTTTGGGCGGAGCCACACAGCCACATAATATGCAATATCTCCGAGGTTGGTCCGGAAACGTGTGGCTCAGCTGGTGCACGATTACATATCCGCAGCTTATGCGATTAATCAACCTTTCCGCTTAATGGGGTCATTTTCTGTCTAATGTCATTGCGGCGTAAGGGGTTCACAATTTCTGCAATTCAATAACGGATTACTTTATAGCCAACAGGCCCGAGTTAGCACATAATGCAGTAATAATGTAGCATAATGATGGGGATTAAGCTTCTGTTCACCGGGGGCGAGGGGAAGGAGAGTGTCATAATCTTCTACACTTCGATCTTAGATGCAGTTCACTTTCAGTTTCCTTCTTCTTGATAGATCTAGTTAGCCGTTCTTATCCTGAGCGGCTCTATCTGACCGTCTAGAACTGTAGACGACTTCTCCTTCAGGTACCTATCGACAAGTTGGCCCCTTTTGGCGCAACTGGACCTAACCATTCGCCAACATGGCGAAGACCGCCTCAACTGGCCGCCACTCCGACCGCGCTCCCAAAACACTAGTATCTGTGCCTTCTCCGGCGTGGCTAAGGCCGATCCTGCGGAGTTCTCGGGTGCTTTCGAGAGACATCGAGAGGTAGTCTGTTGACACCACATTTGCTTCATCCTGAACTGCACCAGCTAATTAGTTCCTCACTTGCTGTGCCCAACACCGCAGGTCGATCCGTTGTAGGGTTTTTGACATTATTTCCCAGCCACCCCTTCACATCAACTAGAGTACAGCAGAGCATCGACGACAGGTCGAAAAATCTTTGCTTACTAAAAGCGATACTCTACCGCGCGAGGCCAGCTTCTTCTCATTTAGAGTCGCAATCATATGCTGGTGTCACATATCCGGAGCGAGATTAGAGACCGACAAGTATTTGCGACTGCAAACTTAGTGGCAGCAGTCCGCATGCCTGGAATTTCATTGCCGACAAAGAAGGCTAAGAGACCCTGGTGGTCGACGACTTGTTGGAGTTCGTCCCAGAGTACGGAAATACTTTTGTGTAAGCGGCAGATGCTACAAACCTGAACGAGGCAGAATAACGCGCGAATATGATTCTTAATCACAATGCTCACGCCCTGGGCGAATATCTGGATGCTGAAAAGAAGGCTTCCAGAGAGAACCGAATGCATTTTGTCAAATACCGGTCCTCGTTCATGACGAGGCCAATGGGCGTCTCTTCACTGATATGTTTCTGCTTTATATTTGTCGATAGGTCTCCTAGGTAGCCCTCTAAGTGCGACATTGACTGTTTGACCACTGCGGCCTTGATCACTGGTCCAACAAATTTTCGTCTAATTCTGGTCAATCCAAATAGAAACAGCCCTTAGGCTCTTAAGCATCTTCTGTCGCAGAATAGGGGTCACTTGCTTAGTCATCAACGCCCCTAGGAGCTGTAGAGACCCCGTAACAACGTTGTTCCGGGGCTCCCACACTATATATAGAGCTTCCTAGCCACTGCTCTCTAAAGCCTAGATTATCCATGACAATTTACACTTCCCACACCTTATGCAACCTTCTCTCGCGATCAGCCTAACTGTGACAGTTATGAGCCCGGTGCTCTAGCTACGCAAGATAGCTACGGTTAAGTTGATCGCAACTTCTTTTCTATTGATTGAAAACCTTATTACCCTCCAATATGTCGGATAATCCCATTCCCAAGGATGTGATCCTTAAGGATTGCTTTAGCTACCCTAATTAATTCCTCTCCTTACGTTTTAACGCTTTTTCACGCGGTATATGGCACCTTATCGACCTAGATGCGCCTAACGTTAATCGCTCCATAGGCCTTCGTAAACTTCCTTTACTCGAAAAGTACATTACGGAAGTTAACGTTTAACGAAAAAAACAATATGCGCAAACCCTAATCCAATGGGAGAACTCTTATCTTAATATCGAGTAATGTAATCCTATCCCCGAAATTCCTAAGAAGTTGTAAGCTACGGATTTTAAGAAATAATATAAGATAAATCTTAAGCGCCTTAAAGCTAACATCCGGAAGGAGTTATGCGAAGCTTTTAGGATCGACGTAAAATATACCAACATTTAGACGTAAATCAGCGTAACAGTAAAAAGCCAGTTCTTAAGAAACGTTTAAATCACCCTGGTTATCCGAAAAAAGACGACCATCTAAGACCTTCTTAGGGAACTAAGGGATTAGCTTGTTCCCTTACCGTTAAGTACCATTACGACGGTGCGCAAAAAATACCGCAAAGTTTTGCGCCTAGCAGAAATGGGCTACATAAAGCATGATTAATGGTACCGGATTTAGTTTTCCGCTTATATTTAAACGAAGGCGTATAACCTTAAAAAAGTTAAGGGTACGCTTACGGTAAAGAACTTTTTAAGCTTTATATCGTAACGGTTCGTACCAACGTAGGCGAATTTGGAGTTAACTAACCTTATACGGGATAATTTGTTTGGCAGACTTATTATAACTTTACAAAAGCTTAAGGCCTGGTTTTCGGCTATATGCCATAAAAATAATTTACGAACCGAAACTAAAGATCCCGGAATTTTTGCTACGTTATTATAAAGATCACTTTCCGGATCGGGAATAATTCCGAACCTTAACGTAGATTTTTTATTAAAAAAGCTTATTAATGGCCATAAGTATCCTTATTTTGTTACGTTAAATTAAATTTATAAATGGGAACTTTTCGAGTACGTTTTTTTGCGTTTGGTGATTACGGGGGTAATTATTCGGAAAATTACTTACCTTAACTAAAAGGACCAAAAAGGGATCCGTAAGCGTTTTAAGCTTAATAAGTAAAAAAGGTTTCGTAAAAAGTTTATAAAATTCCTTAAGTAAAAAAAGTTTATCCGAAATTTTATAAAACGATTAGCGTTTAATAATAACGGTAGTAATAATATATAGTTCGGTAATATTATTATAAAGTTTATTAATTTTTATATTTTGGAAATTTTTAATTTTATTTTAAGGATTTATATTATTATTTATTTCGGTAAACATTTTTTAATTTAATTTATATTAATCGATAACTATAAGGCGAAGTATTTAATAAATACTAAAAACTTATTCGTTCCCGGTACTTTTATGCCTAACTTTATAGGATAAATAATAAAAGCGGGATTTTCCTTACTGCCGATTAACGGTACGAGGAAAAGGGTAATTAAGGGAGTATTGCTAGGAACTTTTAGGAAGTTATAACATAACCTTATTTTTAAGGATATGGTAATAATAAAAGGTTTTTACGTTAATATCGTTTCGGAAGCTTTATTAAAAAAAGCCGGGATTTGGTATTACGGTTTAAATTATTCCCTTAAAAAAAGAAAGATTAATAAAAACGTTATTTTTACGAAGTTTATTTAAGTATATAACTTAACTTTTCTTAAATATAAACCGCTTTTTTTTTTTTTTAAATAACTTATTAATAATTTTGCAAAACCCGGTAAATATTTTAATGCTTTCGATAATTAATAAAAAAAAGGAAGGAAAATCATAAAAACAATTAAAAAATCCTTTACGCCTTCGTAAAGGAATAAAAAAGCTTTAATACTTTAAGTTTGGGTATTTAGGACCTAAAGCGTTAAAAGCGTTCGTTAAAAACGCTAGGAACGTTATTATCGAAGGAACGAAACGTTTAAAATATAAAAGTTATATTCGTACGTACGCCTTTAAAGTAATTTTAAAACGTTCGCCCGAAAGTCGAATTTTTAAACCCTTTTGGTATATTATATAAAATTATTTTGATTACCTTATAAGATTCGATAATTTTAAATAGTTTTTAATAATTAAAAACGAATATAATAAAAAACTTTTCGCTTTTTTAATAATTAATCGTTTAAAAATAATAATGTTCCGTTTTATTAAGGATTTTAAGTATTAAGTACGTAAATAATATAAATTTTTTATTTGCAAAATTAAACAAGATAATAATATGAAGATGATTATAATAAACGGATTTACAAATTATTAAATATAATATACCAAGGAAAAAATTAAGCTTAAAATAACTTCCTTATATATCAAAAAACCTATAAAAAAAAGCAAGCGAATAAGTTAAAAACTAATTAATAAAGCTTTTCGAATAAAGTTAAAAGCGAATTTCTTAAAAAACCTTTAACTTAAAATAATAAAAGCTATAATATGGTTATATAATATAAGCCCAAATTACGCGTAAAATCTGTTATTATTTAATAAAGTATTCGTACGTTAATTTAAGTAATACTTCCGTTAATATAATTCCGTTATTATAAACGCGATTACTGCAAATTTTAAACCTAATTAGTCCGGGATTTTCGTATATAACGTATGAACGTATCCGTTAATAAAAAATCGAAAAACTAAAAAAAAAAGCGAATATTTAAAGTAAAACCGAAAGCTTATATCGGTTATTTGGTAAAATTCCGAGCTTTTAATATTTACCGAATATAAGTACCTAAATTCCGTATTATTATTATTACGCGTAACGTTAAATTTAACGAAGATATTTTTTATTAGCCAAAAAAGAAAAAGGAAAAAACGTTCGCCTTAACTATAAATCGGGAGCTCGTAAAAAACCTTTAAATCTTCGAAAATTTTTTTAAAGAAGATTTAATCTTTAACATACTTAACGCATAAGACGGCCTCCATAATAATCATAGCATTTTAGAAACCGCCGAAAGCTCTGTTCCCAAGCTTAAAAACCTGACGGATGGCTAACCGGAAGGTTAGAACTTGGGGGTAAGAAAGCTTACGGGCAAAGCTAAAGTTGATCGTAAACTTTTAACCCTTAAGAATATTCCTAATCCGGAAAGTAAGGTTTAAAAAGGCGCTTAAAAAAGTAAACCTTAACCGTTAGCTAAAAGTATTAAGCTTGCGGAACTTCCGTAAGTTACTTGCGAAAAAAAAAATATGAAAAAAGCCTTCCGGGAAGTACATTTAACGGGCCCTATAAGTAAATTAATTTATTCGCCCCTA
The DNA here is from genome assembly GCA_004154915.1 of Monosporascus ibericus. Taxonomy (NCBI): domain Eukaryota; kingdom Fungi; phylum Ascomycota; class Sordariomycetes; order Xylariales; genus Monosporascus; species Monosporascus ibericus. The sequence goes on from QJNU01000249.1 coordinate 61,414, forward strand.
TCTAAAATCAGGCTCGGGATTCTAATAAATAAGGAAAATACCGGCGATTAGGGAAACCCTACCCCTCGTATTCGTAAATCCAAAAAAAATAAAAAAAGTAATTATAAGTACTTACTTGCAGAAGTAAAAGGTTACGGAAGCGGGAGAACCTTAATAATACCGTAAACGGTAACGCTTATTTGGTAAACGTTACCGTAATCTTTAGGAGCAGTAAAATGTACCTGGCCTTAAATCGAAATTGGGAGAATGTTATTTATTTGTTTCCGTTATTATAATATATAACAAAATAAGGACATAAAAAGCTATATACCTTTTATGCAGTAATTACGGTAAAGGCATTATAAAAATAAGCTAAGCGGCTAGGCGCTGTACCAAATAAACCTAAGATTTATAAGGATTAACTAGAAGCCAAGCCGCCGAAGCATTAAAAGGATCTCGAAAAGTACCCCCTTAAAAACGCCTTTAGGGAGGATATTAAAAAAGAAATCGAGACGCTTACGGAACGCGGTATATGGAAAAAAATACCGATTATATAAACTAAATTTAAACTAATCTTATTAAAATGGGTATTTATATATAAGTTCGACAAAAATGGCTAGCTGGAACGTTGCAAATTACGTATCTATATACGTGGCGATTTCCAGGAAGCCGATTCGATTATCAGCACGTACGCTGCCACGTTCGCAACTAGGTCCTTTAGAACCATTATGGCTATAGCTACTAAATAAAACCTGGAAGCTTATTAATACGACGTAATAACAGCTTTTTTAAACGTTTTTCGTAAGGGATAGCTTATAATAACCTACGTTTTTTTAAAAAGCTTTAAGAAAAACGGTATATATACAAAGTTCGAAAGCGCTTTATATGGGCTTAAAAACTCGCCTTTGTTATAATATCGGAAATTTTCCTCCACCTTATAAAAATTAAGATTTACTTTATTCTTAAAAAAATCGTACCTATTTTATAACGAATAACGTACGGTCGTTTTTATATTTTTCGTAAACGATTTGTTACTTTTTTATTACCGAAAATACCAATCCGAAACTAATATAATAATTCTTAAATTAAAAGGAACGTATAAATTTAAAAATTAAAGCAAAATAAATTAATTTTTAAGTATTCGGGTAATCCGTAATAAATTAAAAAGGTAAATTATCCTAACCTATAATTCCTATATCGAAAAGATTATAATTTGCTTTAAGTTAATAAATAACGCTTTTACCTTATTAACCCCTTTAAAGATTAAAGAATTTATTTTTAATAATAAAATAATTTTTAAAAAATAAATTAAAAATTATTAAAAATGTATAACGTCTCATACGTATGAGCGAGGGACACGTATAAGCGAGGCACTTTTTCAGCCATTCCAACTACCTATCTTCAATCGTCCATTTTTCAATATTAACATTATAGAACGCCTTATAAAAGAAGCGAAAATAAACCTAGCCTTTTAGGCTAAAAAAAAAAACCCAAAACTTAATTACAGAAAACTTAGTTTTATTTATAAAGTTCCATATTCTACCTTGTTATACCGTTTTAACGGTAAACGCGCCCGAGCCGATATTATCCCTCCTTTGCAGAAATTAACGCCGACCGAAAAAAAATCGATTATCGACCGAATCCTCGACTTAAATACGCGAGCGTTTCCTGTCCGGCTTTAATACGTTAAAGATATGGCCAATATACTGCTAGCTTAGCGCGTTACGGAACGCGTCGGAATTAACTAGGCGTCGAGCTTTGTTCGACGGCAAAAAAAACTTAAGACGCGTTTAAATCGGAAAATCGATTATCAAAAAATATTATGCGAAAATCCAGAAATATTTCGCAAATAATTTAAGCTTGTTCGGGTTATAATCGCAAAATACGATATTGCAAAAAAGGATATTTACAACTTTAACGAAACGGGCTTTTTAATAAAACTTTTGATGGTATACGGTAGGATAATTATAAATGCCGAAAAACGTAAAAAATTTAAATAAACATAATAAAGTAATCGGAAATAAGTTATAATTATATAAGCTATTAATTTACAAAGTTAGGCTATACCGCTATTTATTATTTTAGCGGGGAAAACTTATCTTGGTTCCTAATATTACGATAACCTATTATTACTTAATTAAAAAATTAAAACCAGTTATAATAATTAAATAATAAACGAATTAAGTTTAAAATAAATCCAGCATTTCGATAAACATATTCGAACGCGTACGAAAGGAACGAAACGCCTTTTTATCCTCGACGGCCACGAAAGCCATTATTCGATAAAATTCGAAGAATATTACGCGAATAACGATATTATTACGTTTTACATACTTTTCCATTTTTCCTATCGGCTTTAACCTTTTAACGTATCTTGCTTTTCCGTTTTAAAACGCGTTTATTCGCTTTATATCGAAAGTTTAATACGACGTTACTATATCCATATTGCGAAAAAAGATTTTCTCGCCGGTTTTTATGACGCGTTTAAAGTTACCATAACGTCCGACAATATTAAAGCTGGATTTGCAAAAGCTGGACTTATTTTATTCGATCTTAATAACGTCCTTTCCGAATTAAAAATTCCTTTAGCTGTACTTACGCCGACCGTTTCCCCGCTTACTTCCTTCGGTTCCATACGTTCCCCTCCCGCGAAAACCCCTCGAAATATCCAAGAAATAAAAAGACGGGAACGTTATTTATAAAAAAAAATCAGGAATTACCAGGGAAGCTCGCCGACAAAATTGGTTAAATCGGTTAATTTTTTAACAAAAAATAACTTAATATTTTTGTACGAAAACGTTTTTTTTAAAGAAAAAATAATTAAATTACGCGAAACCAACTATCTTTTTAATAAATGTTGGAAAACCAAAAACAAACGTTTTTAAAAAGGAGGAACACTTATTATATAAAAAGGACAAGCTTTTTTAGCCGAAAAAGAAAGGGGTGGTAAAAAATTACAGCTAATAACGGCTGAAGGTAATCGTCGCAAAAGGGTTGAAACGAAGGAACGGAAATATGGCGTCTGCGGCAAGCCCGGACATAATACGCGCACTTATAAAGAAGCTGTAAATACGTTTAACGACGAAGAATCCGATTAATTTAAATTAATTTAGTATGTTATGGTTATGTTATTTGAATTTGTTGTTACGGAACGCCAAAAAGTGCCTCGCTTATACGTGTCCCTCGCTCATACGTGTGGGACGTTAAGATTTATCTTATATATTATAATAATAATTCGCCTAAACGTAATTTTTATTATATCCTTATTATTAAAATTATTAAATAATTTATTAATTAAATATATTAAAGTTATTAATAAGGTAATTCGTTACCTTTTTTATATACGGTTTTTTATAATCGTATACGGGGGTACAAACGGGAAAACTTAGGCTTTATTAATTATAAAAAACGCGTTATTTATAAACGACCTTAAAATATAATAATTTTCCTAAGGTTATATAATAACCCTTTTCGAAAAATTAATTATATAAAAGGCGATTCGTTAAGTAATAATAACGACTTTTATAATAAAGGTTAAGTTGTTTACGTTAAAATATACGGTTAAAAAAGTTATAATTTTTAAACGTTTATTTTAAAATTTAAGGTTAAAATTAAACTAGGCCTAAGAAATCTTTTACGATAATTAATAGGTAATTAAATTAATAATAAACGAAAACGAAAAAATTATTATTTAATTATATTACGTAAATACGTAAAATATATAATTCCGTTAAAAGTAAAGCTAAAAATTATTTAACGTAACTTATTTACTTATAACGTAAATATTTATTAACGATTTAATAAAAAAAAATTTAAATAATAATTTAAATATTTTAAGTTATTTTTTAATTTATAGGATTTACGGTAAATACATTTAGGAAATCGTAAATATATAACAAATTATTAAAATTTTATTAAATTTAAAACCCCCGGAATTAACTTTTTTTAATTTTTAAAAAAAAAATTTTAAAAAATTATTATTATTATTATTATTAAAATAAAAGCAAATTAAAAATTTGCTTAATAAAACCCAGCATTTGCTTACGTACGGCGGCAAAAGTATTAATAAACGTACCTACTTACCTTTTTTTTTTTTTTCGTTTTCGGCCTTTTTTTCCTAAAAGGCGTATACGGTAACGCAAAGGTGGCGAATTTTTTGTTACGTAATTAATACGTTCCCCGGAACGTACGAATTGCGGAATTTACGGCAGGACGGTTATTAACCTTAAAGGCCGCGATTAAGCGGATAATAAGCGGACGAATTAAAATAAAGTTACGATTAATAATTAATAAAAAAAAAAGCTTTTAGGAAATAAAAAGGTACGTATACCGGATAATAGATATATCCGGAAACGTAACGCCAGTAATAATTGCTTACGGTAACGTCGTAATACGCCCTAATAAAACAGCTCGAAAACGTAAAGCGTAGGTAATCTTTATACGGTACGGTACGCCGCGCGTTTTGTACAGGATGTTGGCGCGGCGGACGCGCCGGGGTGGAAGGCTTTACGGCAGGATCGGGAATAGGCGGACCTTTTGGTTTTGGTTTTGGCTTTAGTTCGGGTTCCGGTACGAAGTTTACTATAACGGCGGTAATTTCGATAGCGGTAACGGCTTACGTACGTACGGTACAAACCTTGTAAACGTAGGTAACCGTAACGCGTTAAGTACGAAAAGGTATTTTACGATTATCGTTAGCAAATATAAAATTATCCGGAAATAATAAATATTTATATTATTATTATTATTATTATTATTATTAATAATTACGATTATTAATTAATACGTTTAATAATTTATAAAATACGTAATATATATATCGCGTACGGGAAAAATATTTATTTTTAATAATAATAATAATAATGATAATAATTAAAATTTATATACGTAATATTAATCTTACGATTAGCTTTCCTTAATTTAAAGTATTTACGAAATTATTATAAAAACTAAAAAAAGGAAAAAAAAAATAAGCGTTATAACGTTATAAAAAAGTAGCAGATATAAATGCGCGTAGAATATACGGACCCACTTTTCGTTACTTATTACCATAAACGATAAAAAGGGGGAAAACGTAAAACTTTTTTTCCTTAAATTATTTAAAATATATATAACTTATTTTTTTATTATTATACTTAATATTTATATTAATTATATTATTATTTTTTTGTTAATATTAATTTAAGGATTATATAAAGTTACGAATGGCAAATTTAAGGGAGTATTTTCTTTTTATTTAAGGGGTATATTATAGAATAGGGGTTACTTGCTTAGTTATTAACGCCCCTAGGAGCTGTAGAGATCCCGTAACAACGTTGTTCCGGGGCTCCCACATTATATATAAAGTTTCCTAGCTACTGCTCTTTAGAGCTTAGATTATCTATAACAATTTATACTTCCCACACCTTATGCAACCTTTTTTCGCGATTAACCTAACTATAACAGTTATAAGCCCGGTACTTTAGCTGCGCAAGATAGTTACGGTTAAGTTAATCGCAACTTTTTTTTTATTAATTAAAAACCTTATTACCTTTTAATATATCGGATAATCCCATTCCTAAGGATATAATCCTTAAAAATCACTTTAGTTACCTTAATTAATTTCTTTCCTTACGTTTTAACGTTTTTTTATGCGGTATATGGCATTTTATCGACCTAGATGCGTTTAACGTTAATCGTTTCATAAGCTTTCGTAAATTTCCTTTACTTAAGAAGTATATTACGGAAGTTAACGTTTAACGAAAAAAGTAATATACGTAAGCCTTAATTTAATAAGAAAATTTTTATTTTAATATCGAATAACGTAATCCTACCTTTAAAATTCTTAAGGAATTGTAAATTACGGATCTTAAGGAATAATATAAGATAGATTTTAGACGCTTTAAAGTTAATATCCGGAAAAAGTTACGCGAAGCTTTTAGGATCGACGCAAAATATACCAACATTTAGACGTGGATTAACGTAATAATGGAAAGCCAGCTTTTAAGAAATACTTAAATCACCTTGGTTATCCGAAAAAAAACGACTATTTAGAACCTTTTTAAGGAATTAAAGGATTAACTTACTTTTTTATTATTAAGTACCATTATAACGGTACGCAAAAAATACCGCAAAACTTTACGCTTAATAAAAATAGGCTATATAAAGCATAATTAATAGTATCGGACTTGGTTTTCCGCCTATACTTAAGCGAAAGCGTATAACCTTAAAAAAATTAAGGGTATATTTGCGGCAAAAAACTTTTTAAGCTTTATATCGTAACGGTTCGTATTAACATAAGCGAATTTGAAGTTAATTAACTTTATACGGGATAATTCGCTTGGCAAACTTATTATGACTTTATAAAAATTTAAGGCCTAGTTTTCGGTTATATGTTATAAAAACAATTTGCGGGCCGAGATTAAAAATCCCGGAATTTTTACCACGTTATTATAAAAATTACTTTCCGAATCGGAAGTAACCCCGAACTTTAGCGTAGATTTTTTACCAAAAGAACCCATTAATAACTATAAATATCCTTATTTTGTTACGTTAAATTAGACCTATAAATGGGAACCTTTTAAATATACTTTTTTACGTTTAATAATTATGGGGGTAACCATTCGGAGAATTACTTACTCCAGCCAAAAGGATTAAAAAGGGATTTGTAAGCGTTTTAAGCTTAATAGGTAAAAAAGGTTTCGCGAAAAGCTTATAAAGCTCCTTAAATAAAAAGAATTTATCCGGAATTTTATAAAACGATTAACGTTTAATAATAACGGCGGTAATAATACGTAATTCGGTAATATTATTATAATACTTATTAATCCTTACATTTTAAAAGCCTTTAATTTTATTTTAAGGATTTATATTATTATTTATTTTAGTAAACATTTTTTATTTTAATTTATATTAATCGATAACTATAAGGCAAGGTATTTGGTAAATACTAGAAACCTGCTTATCCTTAGTACCTTTATGCCTAACTTTATAGGATAAATAGTAAAAGCGGGATCTTTTTTGCTACCGATTAACGGTACGAAAAAAAGGGTGATTAAAGGAATACTGTTAAAAGTTTTTAAAAAGCCATAATATAACCTTATCCTTAAGGATATGGTGGTAATAAAAGGTTTTTACGTTAATATCGTTTTGGAAGCTTTATTAAAAAAAGCCGGAATTTGGTATTGCGGTTTGGATTATTTCCTTAAAAAGGGAAAAATTAATAAAAGCGTTATTTTTATAAAATTTACTTAAATATATAACTTAGCTTTTTTTAAATATAAACGGTTTTTTTTTAAGTAATTTATTAATAATTCCGTAAAGCTCGGCAAATATTTTAATACTTTCGATAATTAATAAAAAAAAAGGAAGGGAAACCGTAAAAACGATTAAAAAATCCTTTACGTTTTTATAAAAAAATAAAGAAGTTTTAATACCTTAAGTTTAGGCATTTAAAACCTAAAGCGTTAAAAACGTTCGTTAAAAACGTTAAAAAAGTTATTATCGAAAGGACGAAACGTTTAAAATATAAAAGCTATATTCGTACGTACGCTTTTAAAGTGATTTCAAAACGTTCGCCCGAAAGCTAAACTTTTAAACCCTTTTAGCATATTATATAGGATTACTTCGATTACCTTATAAGGTTTGATAGCTTTAAGTAATTCTTAATAATTAAAGACGAATATAATAAAAAGCTTTTCGCTTTTTTAACAACCGATCGTTTAAAAATAACGACGTTCCGTTTTATTAAGGACTTTAAATATTAAGTACGTAAATAATATAAGCTCCTTATTTACAAAATTAAATAAGATAATAATATTAAAACGATCGTAATAAACGGACTTACAAATTATTAAATATAATATACCGAAAAAAGAATCAAATTTAAAATAATTCTCTTATATACTAAAGAACTTATAAAAAAAAGTAAGCGAATAGGTTAAAAGCTAATTAATAAAGTTTTTTAAATAAGGTTAGGAACGAATTTCCTAAAAGATTTCTGGCTTAAAGTAATAAAAGTTATAACATGATTATATAATATAAACCCGAATTATACGTATAATTTGTTGTTATTTAATAAAATGTTTATACGTTAATTTAAGTAATATTTTCGTTAATATAATCCCGTTATTATAAATACGATTATTGTAAACCTTAAACTTAATTAATCCGGGATCTTTACATATAACGTACGAACGTATCCGTTAATAAAAGATTAAAAAGCTGAAAAAAAAAGCGAACATTTAAAGTAAAACCGAAAGCTTATATTAGTTATTTGGTAAGATTTCAAGCTTTTAATATTTACCGAATATAGGTATCCAAGTTCCGTACCGTTATTACCACACGTAACGTTAAATTTGACGAAGATATCTTTTATTAGCTAAAAAAGGAAAAAAAGAAAATGTTCGTTTTAGTTATAAGCCGGAAACTTGTAAAAAAATTTTAAATCTTCGAAATTTTTTTTAAAAAAAAACCTAGTTTTTGACATATTTAATACGTAAATCGGCCTTTATAATAATTATAACATTTTAAAAACCGCCGAAAGCTTTGTTTCCGAGTTTGAAAACCTAATAGGTAACCAACCGGAAGGTTAAAATTTGGGGATAAGGAAGCTTACGGGCAAAGCTGGAATTGATCGTAAACTTTTAACCCTTAAAAATATTCTTAATCCGGAAAGTAAGGTTTAAGGAAGCGTTTAAAAAAGCAAACCTTAGCTATTAGTTAAGAGTATTAAGCCTGCGGAACTTCCGTAGGCTGCTTGCAAGAAAAAAGGCATAAAGGAAGCCTTCCGGAAAATGCATTTAATAGGCCTTATAAGTAAATTAACTTACTTACCTTTATCTAGAATTAAGCTCGGGATTCCAATAAATAAGGAAAGTACCGGCGATTAGGAAAGCCTTATCCCCCGTGTTCGTAAATCCAAAAAAAGTAAGGAAAAGTAATTATAAGTATTTACTTGCAGGAATAAAAGGTTACGGAAGCGGGAAAACCTTGATAGTACCGTAAACGGTAATACTTATTCGGTAAACGTTACCGTAATTTTTGGAAGCAGTAAAATGTACTTAACCTTAGATTAAAATTAAGAGGATATTATTTATTTATTCCCGTTATTATAGCATATAACAAAATAAAAATATAAAAAGCTGTATATTTTTTATGTAATAATCGTAATAAGGACGTTATAAAAGCAAGTTAAGCGGCTAGGTGCTATATTAAGCAGACCTAAAATCCATAGGGATTAACTGGAAACTAAGCCGCCGAAACATTAAAAAAATCTCGAAAAATACCCTTTTAAGGATGCCTTTAGGGAAAATATTAAAAAAAAGATCGAGGTATTTACGGAACGCGGTATATAAAAGGAAATACCGATTATATAGGTTAAATCTAAGCTAATTTTATTAAAATGGGTATTTATATATAAGTTCGACAAAAATGGCTGGCTGGAGCGCTGCAAATTACGTATCTGTATGCGTGGCAATTTTTAAAAAGTTAACTTGATTATTAGTACGTACGTTATTACGTTCGTAGCTAGGTTTTTTAAAACCGTTATGGCTATAGCTGCTAAATAAAACCTGGAAGTTCGTTAATACGATATGGTAATAGCTTTTTTAAACGCTTTTCGTAAGGGATAGTTTATAATAACCTACGCTTTTTTAAAAGGTTTTAAAAAGAGCGGTATATATGCGGAGCTCGAAAGCGCCTTATATAGGCTTAAAAACTTGCCTTTATTATAGTATCGGGAATTTTCCTTTACTTTATAAAAACTAGGGCTTACTTTATCCTTAAAAAAGCCGTACTTATTTTATAACAAATAACGTATGGTTATTTTTATGTTTTTGGTAAACGATTTGTTACTTTTTTATTACCGAAAATATTAATTTAAAGTTAATATAATAATTTTTAAGTTAAAAGGAATATATAAGCTTAAAAATTAAAACAAAATAAGCTGGTTTTTAGGTATTCGGGTAATCCGTAATAAATTAAAAAGGTAAATTATCTTAGCCTATAATTTTTATATTAAAAAGATCGTAATTCGTTTTGGGTTAATAAATAACGTTTTTACGTTATTAACCTTTTTAAGGATTAAAAAATTTATCTTTAATAACGGAATAATTTTTGAAAAGTAAATTAAGAATTATTAAAAACGTATAGGATTTATTTTATATATTATAATAATAATCTGCCTAAACGTAACCTTTATTATATCCTTATTATTAAAATTTTTAAATAATTTATTAATTAAGTATATTAAAGTTATTAATAAGGTAATTTGTTACTTTTTTTATATACGGTTTTTTATAATTATATACGGGGGTATAAACAGGAAAGCTTAAACTTTATTAATCGTAAAAAACGCGTTATTTATAAATAACCTTAAAATACGGCGATTTTTTTAAAATTATATAATAACCTTTTTCGAAAGATTAATTATATAAAAGATGGTTCGTTAAGTAATAATAATAATTTTTATAATAAAGGTTAAATTATTTACGTTAAAATATACGGTTAAAAAAATTATAACTTTTAAACGTTTATTCCGAAATTTAAAGTTAAAATTAAATTAATAATAAGCAAAAACGAAAAAATTATTATTCGGTTATGTTACGTAAATACGTAAAATATATAGTTCCGTTAAAAATAAAGCCGGAAATTATTTAACGTAATTTATTTATTTATAACGTAAATATTTATTAATAATTTAATAAAAGCTTTTTTTAAATAATAATTCAAATATTTTAAGTTATTTTTTAACTTATAGGATTTATAATAAGTATATTTAAAAAATCGTAAGCATATAACGGATTATTAAAATTTTATTAGGTTTAAAACTTTTAAAATTAACCTTTTTTAAATTTTTTTTTTAAAAAAAATAAAGAAATTATTATTATTATTATTATTAAGGTAAAAGCAAATTAAGGATTTGCCTAATAAGGCCTAATACTTGCTTACGTATAACGGTAAAAATACCAATAAACGTATTTACTTACCTCTTTTTTTTCTTTTCGTTTTCGGCTTTTTCTTCCTAAAGGGCGCGTACGGCGGTACGGAAACGGCGGACTTTTTATTACGTAATTAATACGTTCCCCGGAACGTACGAATTACGGAACTTACGGTAAAACGGTCGCCAGCTTCGAAAGCCGCAACTAGGCGGATAACGAACAAACGGATTAAGATAGGGTTACGATTAGTAATTAACAAAAGAAAGAACTTTTAAAAAATAAAAAAATACGTATACCGGATAGCAGGTATATCCGGAGGCGTAACGTTAACAATAACTGCCTACGGCAGCGTCGTAATACGCCCCGGTAAAACGGCCCGAGAGCATAAAGCGCAGGTAGCCCTTATACAATACGGCACGCCGCGCGTTTTATACGGGACGTTAACGCGGCGGACGTACCAGGGTAAAAAATTCCGCGGCAGGATCGGAAGCAAACGGACTTTTTAATTCTAGCTTTAGCTTTAATTCGGGCTCCGGTACGGAATTTACCGTAACGGCGGCAGCTTCGGCGGCGGCAACGACCTACGTATACGCGGCGCGAATTTCGCGAACGCGGATAACCGTAACGCGTTAAATACGAAAAGGTATTTTACGATTACCGTTAATAAATATAAAATTACCCGAAAGTAATAAATATTTACGTTATTATTATTATTATTATTATTAATAATTACGATTATTAGTTAATACGTTTAATAACTTATAAAGTACGTAATATACGTACCGTACGTAGGAAAAACATTTATTTTTAATAATAATAATAATGGCGATAATAATTAAGATTTATACGCGTAACGTTAATTTCGCGATTAAGTTTCTTTAATTTAAGATATTTACGAAATTATTATAAAAACCGAAAAAAGGAAAAAAAAAGTAAACGTTATAGCGTTATAAAAAAGCAGCAGATATAGGCGCGCATAAAGTATGCGGACTTATTTTTCGTTACCCGTTACCATAAGCAATAAAAAAGGGGAGAACGTAAAACCCTTTTTTCCTAAATTACCTAAAACATATACGGCCTACCTTTTTATTATTACACTTAATGTTTATATTAGTTATATTACTATTTCTTTTGTTGATATTAATTTAGGGATTATATAAAGCTGCGAATAGCAGATTTAAGGGAGCATTTCTTTCTTATCTGGGGGGTATGTCGTAGAATAGGGGTTACTTACTTAGTCATCAACGCCCCTAGGAGCTGTAGAGATCCCGTAACAACGTTGTTCCGGGGCTCCCACACTATATATAGAGCTTCCTAGCCACTGCTCTCTAGAGCCTAGATTATCCATGACAATTTACACTTCCCACACCTTATGCAACCTTCTCTCGCGATCAGCCTAACTGTGACATCTTCCTTGGCTGCTGTAAGCTGTGCGAAGTGGTAGTGATGCCCTTATTCCGGAGGATACAGTGAGAGTCAAGAAATAACTGGAAAGCAAAAACATAAGAGAGAGCCAGGCGTTTGGTCTTCAGCAGGTCGATCACCTCTCCCGTGATTTCGTCAAGGTAACGCAACCCGAAAAAGGTGCGTCAGAGGGACACCAGTTCCACTAGTGCCTCAACCGTAAGTATGATGTCCTCCGTCCACTTTTCTCTCCCAGACATGCGGTCTTGCTCAGCCCCTGTGCTGTACTTGCCCCGTGAATCCAGAGATCTGAGTCCGCTTTGGATAGAACACCGAGTTGATGACAGTGGAATGATGCCTTTATAATGAAGTGACCGTGATGAGTAGGAATTTGGGGATGCAGAAACCTGGCTCGTTAGAGAAATACCGTGTAATGTAGGATATGTTAAACGTCGGGAAATGGTAAGATAGATAGACCTTGGTACACAGCCCAAAATCAAAAGAGTTCCAATGAGCTCTAGACTAGCACTGCTATTATATCATCAGAGTTACAACAGAGTTCATGTTCTCACAACCGAGTGGCCTTTAAAACAAGATTGCTTCGACCCATGGGATAATGGCTTGATGTGTGGAATTACTCTCAGGCGGCGGCCCCGTTGTCTCTCAACATTAGCAGCAAATAGAAAGAGACCAAGAGGCTGATGCCTTCTGTGTTTGTTAATAACAGGCGTATTCAGTCCCTCTTAGAGCTACCAGTCTGCATTTTATGGGCTCATGCCCGCATACTCTCGTCGTTGGGGCTTACCTGTCTCGCGGACAGCACCAGAAAGGAGCGAAGTCTTGCGATGTGAAATAATCATACACGATAGCGGCCCCATCCTGATGAAACGAAGTAGTGAGACTGCAAGTGATACAGAGGGTCGTATTACCGTCGAGAATATAATATCTGTAAAACTGAACTTCAGGTCAAACTATTTGGCAAAACAAACCCAGGGATGCTGTATAGGTGAAGCGCCCCAAACGACTCCTAATCATTTGCTATACATAGTATTATTTTCTGCCTTGGGTGAAGGGCATGATATTTAGATGGTCCGCGGAATATCGGGCGATACCGGTGCTGCTGCCCCAGGGGGCGTATTTTAGAAGAAAGGTCCGTACATGGGTGCCTTGCATTTCGATCCTAGATTGGACGGCCAGTGTTAGGCATCCGCCTACTATCCATTCAGCGGCCAATCTACCACTCTAGTACCCTGTTCTCTAACGTGGATCCTAAAATATTTCATTCCAGAGCTCATATTGCCTTCTCAAACTTAGAGCAGACAGGCGTCCCAATCTATATGCTACTTCATAAGCACTAAAACCCTACTATAATAACCTGCAAGGGCGATTCTCCGCTTCAAGCTCCTGGTAACCATGTTAGGACTCACGCGGAACTTTAGATGACGCTTTGTTCTAGCCTACGCGGATAGATGAGAGTTCTATACCTTCCTGAAGACTTCGGACTCGAGCATGATACTTTAACGTTACTCAGCCCGAGTTAGGCGGAATATGCTCGCTTAACCGGGGAAAAAAAGTGAAACCACTCCTTCTGCTCTAATTTTTCATGTCATTGTCAATAACATAACCCCTATCCAGCGAGCTACCTTAAGATATGCCTCGTATTTGCAGAATCGCTGATCAAATGTCTTCTCTTTGTCTATTGCCCTCCACCCCTTTTACCTACAAACCAACGATCCTCGTACCATTGACAGCGTTCTCAGTGAACTGATTCCCGAATACTACAGCTGGTGTAACAAACCTTCAGAAATTCTCCGGACAATACCCTCCTTATAGCTTCCACAGATGCAACAGAAATGAAAGTATACCCATTTACCGTATGAAGTACCGCACTTCTTACACTACCATCCTTTCCAGTAACACGGACAGAAGCATGGTACGGGCTCGCCTCCTTCTCTTGAATCGAGGGACCATCAGGCCACGACGGGTTATCGTCTATCGAGTGGACATTATTCGACGCGTTAACGAATGTCTTCACATCCTGCACTCCCCTCGACTTGCATATGGTGACGAGGTCAGGCAGGGTGACTGCGGCACATTCCACGGATCCCCTACCGTCACCAAAATCAAACCGCCTGGCACTTCCTGTCTCTACCCGAGCCAACTGCCCTCTAACGCGTTGAAGAGTATGCCTCGTAACACTTTCTAGGGCGCTTGTCGCGGAGCCTCGGGATACAGGTCCAGCAACATGGAGCGCAGCATCGACGCTCACTGGATCCACCACGCGAGAAACAACGTGAGCGACCAGGCAACCAAGCATGGCCACACTCCCTCCACAGCCGGGCAAGAGCATAGCAACCTCCTCCTTCGCCTCCTGGTCCAGCTCCTCCGCGAGAAGGTAAGTGCCCAGCTCCGCGGAGGTGTCGAGATAGTGCACCCGGTTCCTGACGCATGCGCGCATGAGTGGTTCAGCTGTGCGTGAAAACGGTCCTGCGCAGTTGAGAAATACCTGGCTGCCCTTCAGCGCTGAGTCGATGGCGTCCGGATCTCTCATGTCGAAGATGCGATATGGAACCCCGAGGGCCGAGGCTAACTCGGAAACTTTATGTCTGCTTCTGCCGGCGATCTCAAAGTCAAGACCTTTGAGCTTTGCCTGCTCGGCTGCCATGCGGCCTGTGTAGCCTGTGGTGCCATAGATGATACACCTCGCCATTGTGATCAAGGCCTAGGGGTTTTGATGGAGGTCGTATCGAGAAAACCTCAAAATTGACATTTTCAGTGGGAGATTATTGAGGCCCATATAACGATCCCGCATGACGGAGACGGAAACGGAAACGATTTGTAATCTAACTCTTCCCCGTGACCCATGTTTGTAGGCTGATTAATACGGAGCACAGGGCTCTTTTGAGGAAAATGCAGAGATAGTGCGTTATGAATGACATCGTGATGGGGCAAGCCAGCTTGTATACCCTTGCTAGACTGAGTGCAGCTACACGCAAGAACAAACTGGAATATATGCATATCCCCAATGCGGCGTGGCGGCGTGTCATTCTTGACCCAAAAGGAAATCTTGTCTTGGCGTCTTGACACTTTATTATGTGTTTCCACGGGTCCTTTATGCACGAAGTGGCTGGAGTTCTGTCACGACCGTTTTGGACATACTCAACGACCCAAGCCACTCAGGGAGGTCCTCCACGCCAAACCCCTCCGCCCACTGCACGATTGTACGAGCTTGATCATCAAGCTGGGATAAGCAGGCACCATGGTCAAGGAGGACTTTGATTGCCTCCCTAGTCCCTCCTCGTGTACTTGCCATATGCAAAGGCGAGCAGCTATTGAAGCACCTCTCCATGGAATTCGGGTCTGTTCCCTTCCCGATAAGTATCTCCACAATCGAAGACATGCCCACCAGAGCCGCCAGATGGATTGGTGACACGATGGGGCGTCCCTTGTCGTCAAGCCATCCGTCCTTCATACCGCGCACAAGCTGTTCATCATAATGCTCGAGAAGTAGCTTTGCAACTTCCTCGTGGTCTCCAAGGATGGCGAAACCAAGCGCGTCAATAACGAAAGGACGGTCTCGCTCTGACAAGCAGTGGGCCTTGCTCGCGTTAAGCCGGATATGAGGGGCTACGTGCTGCGTAAGGTGGTTGATTATGTCATGCAAGGGGCGCGGATCCCAACACACGTACTCCGACGCGGCTCTCACCGCGCAACCGCTTTCGAGCAGCAGCCGCACGATCTCGAGCTGACCTCTCCACGCCGCGTAGTGTATCGGTGCTTGGCCGAACACGCCCTTGAGATTTATATAATCTGGCCAAAACCGCTTAGCTGCGTCGATAGCCTTACGAGCCCGGGAGACAGGCCCGTTGCATGCGAGCAGATGTAAGGCCCCCTCCGGATATTCCAAGCACAGCTCTTCGATCCAGTCTAGGCTTGATTCTGGTGGGAACCGACCTTGCTCCGGAGGTAATAAGCGGGCGGCCGCAGGTTGCGCGCTCATTGCGCTGGTTGTCCCAACTGCCCCTATCCCCTCTGACCCATTATACAGCATGTCCGCCTCTGAGGCGGCCCCTTGCCGTCCAATTAACGCTCCATCTTGCCTCGCCACTTCACCCTCAGCAGTCTCAGCATCCGTAACGTTCATCTCAGACGTCACACTATTAAGCTCAGTATCGCCTTCAGCCGCGCCATGACCGTATTCTCTCATAGTTGGCTCACACCGGTTCTCAGACCCCCAGTCGTAAAATCGGCGCTTGATATCCAGGACATCAGCAATGTAAACCTCATTTTCGAGAAGCGCCCAGAGATTTTGGCAGGTTGAGGCCAATGCTAGGACATCTACGGGGTCTTCGAGATAGTCCCTGCCCAAATGCCAGAAAATGTCGTCGGGGAGTTTCTGTGTGTCCTGCTAATTGATTAACCGCGAATACGCTCATGGTGTCCCGACATTGTGTCCCGACATTGTATACACATTGCTTGAAATATGCACTGTCGGTAGGAGTATTACCTGTCCTTTCCTCGTCATTGTGCGAGACTCAGTCGAGACTGGCGGTGTCTTCGCCTCCGAGTGGCATGAAGGTGCTATTGGCTTGAGACAAGAATGCTCCTGGTTTTGACATATCTTAGGAAAGAATCTCCGGGTTCGCTAGATTGAGTTGATGTGAGTAACTGGGAGTTGAGAGAAAGGGACTCGATGTGTTGTTGGTGTCACCAACCGTGCCTTTTTGTCCCATCGTTCTTTGTTTCCAGTTTGGAGTACTACTAACAGATTAATGTTTAGATCAGATTGTCCAATTTGATTGACTGTTAAACCCTGAGATTGAAAGAGTATCCTCTGATTACAAGATTTAGACTGAATTACCGCCGCTTTTGGCCTGGCTCTTTATTCAGAGTCTTAGCGGCCTCCATATACAGGGCCCTCCTCTAAACTGAATACCCAGAAGATAACTGTAGACACCATGTCCCGTACTTGACAAATTAAGGTGTGCTATCTTGGGGATAGAAAGTGCTTACCCCAGAGACTACTCAGCCGTGATAGGGGTAGCCAGGACGGGTATAGACTGGTACAGGGTACTGGTTGAATACTTTTACCTTCGCCCCAGGCCTTCATACCCTTGCTGCCGGTTCCAACTCTAGAAAAAGCGAACATGCTGTCAATGACTCTGCAAAACATACCAAGCTTAGCAGACGTACCCGAATCATACATAATTGGAACTCGTCAACTGTTATTATCGCGCTCGCGTCGTCGTATTCGCCTTGATGGTTTGGTGCGCTGCAGAGGGTGACGAGCTGTTTGCTCGCGAAGAACTCGTACCCATCCTTCGCGACATTATTACCTCGGACGAAGAGGTCCAAATAATTTATTTCCAAGAAACGGGTGACAGCGTCGGGTCCGAAAGCTTTCGAAACGCCCTGGTCGTTTTCAGCTCAACCAGCAATATCTGGGTCGGACTCGCTCCAGAGCAGGTCACAAATAAGCCGAGCATTAGGTATCTGCTTATACTGTTAACAATTTGTACCAGAGGAGACTGGAGATAATCTTAGGTCTATCGCTTGCTGAATCTGTCGAAGTTGCTTTATGGATTTCAATTATGGGCTTAGTCCGCGGTGCACACATAATATTTTCTCGGCCATTGTAGGAATATATAACTATATACCGCTTGAACTACCAACGCAGTTCGAGCGCCCGATCTTTTGCCATATTCTAAGAGCCATGATAGCTGCCAGAGGCATATGGTTAAACAGACCGCCGAAGCTCATCCGTAGCTGTACATTGTATCGTCTCTTGTACTCATACTAGAAGCTGCCAATGCGGCTTGTCGAGGCGTATTCATGGCTTCCGCGCATAAGAACTACATTCTCCGGGTATTTGATTTTGTACACGAGAACTAGACACAGTGTCTCCAGGGACTGCCGGCCGCGGTCCACGTAGTTTCCCAAGAATAGGTAATTAGCCTCAGGTGGAAACCCGTAGCGCTCGAGACTTGGGAGCAGGTTGCAGTACTGTCCATGAATATCAATGACCTAACCCGGTTAGTTGAAATAGCAAAGAGCGTAAGGGAGCTAATCGCCTGGGCCACGTTTAACGGTGGTTCCAATTCTAGTAATACCGGGAGGTGGACACGACCTTGGCCTTCCTAATGAGATACTGTATTTCAACTCTGGAAGTTGAACTTTCTTCCGGAGTTCCTGAGTTTCTTGACTTCCACAAGGCGTTCTATGACGGGGTCCAAATCGATCTCGTCCGGATCGCTCGTTTTCCCAACGGGATTCTCTAACGCGGGTACAGACGTAGAATCTGGCTCTTCAGCCACTTCGGCGAGTCTTATCTCAGAACTTCTTTCTCGCTGCGAATACGGTTATCAGTCCCACCGGACATAGTGTGCTCGGACACGCTTATTCAAGAAATACACCGGCGTGTAATCACATGCGTTGCCAAACGTAGAGAAGCTTTTGTCCGAACGACGCTTTGAACAGGGGCTGCTGTTATGGAATGCGGTAACTTGAGGGAAGCAGAGGGGAAAGAGAGTGAATACTGCGTTGCTGGCAGCCAGAATGGAGTGTATGGTAGAAATCGGGCATCTATCATTCTATATATACCTGCAGCTCTCAAATTAGGTTACACAATATGGGTATTGCTCAGTAGCTTCTCGTCACCTGCTAGGATCCCGACAGCAGCCGAGATTCCCTACTGCTCTCATGGTAGTATTGTGGTGATGGAGCAGGGCTCCAAATCTTAGAGAGCTCCAGAACCCTTGTTCTCAGTCCCAAGTCCTGCATACGCCGAAAATATGTACACTTTGGTTTGCTTTTTTCAATATGTCCCATACGGTACCTTAGGTGTTTAATCCTCAGCAACGCTGTTTTCATGGGGTGTAGAAGACTCGAGGCTGGAAGAATGAGCGGGATCGAGTTGCATTAGGTACCACTTGCGCCTCGGTGTCCAGAGTCCTCGATTCTTACGACCGTCCCGAGAGAGTCGTGGATGTCTTCCCACCTTCACCCATATCAAAAGAGGTCCTTATCCTTAAAGCAAAGCTTGGTACTAAGGTAACGGGATAATAGTCCCTACATAGCGAAGCCGAGGAGTGCAGCAAGGAGATTCACTAGTACAGCGAGGTTTCAAGACCGGAAGCCCAAGGCAATGTTGCACAAGAAAATGAAGACCCTAGTAGCTAGTTGCTTCCATCGCAATGGACAGAATAGTCAAGGTCTCTCCAGGAGCTTGAAATGGCCCTTGGGGTTTGGCTCCCTGTCAGCGAACGCAAGCAGTTATTAGCTTTTGAGCAGTATTAAGCGTGATGAATCTAATAAATTCGACAACTCCAACTTCGCAAATCTAACTATAAGCACATATATTTTTATTTATAGATACCCCAGTTGACTCATTAACAGAAATAACCTATACTCTCCCCTAAACCGCGACAGCCCTTTACATCTTATGTGATCACCGCAGCTAAATAAGCAGGTGAGCAGATCGATAATTCAACTTCGCTCCGTGACAATCCATATCTCTACCTACCTACAGAAAATTGCCTCGTCTTCTTCCAACCACCGCTTAAAGGATCAGCAGTAGTGTCAAGGGATTACTGTCCTGTCCTGCAGGCTATAGAAACAGCTTATAATCACCAGGCTCTCGATTTCATCCGACTATCTGGACAGCTCTAAGCGGCTTAGCTTACAGCTGGATACAGTATTATCCTAAACATTCTATATTTCGCAGGAGGTCTGTTATTTACGGAGATTAATTTCTCAACCCACCTCCGGATTATGTTTTGGCAGTTGCATACGGTCCGTCATTCGCTAATAATGCAATTAAGTCCATTCATGTAAAAGCCCCTCGCAGTGGTTAACATGATAAAGACACTGACCTATATCTCAGCCACCTCTCCATAAATCCTATGCGATATCGTATTAATTAATTGGTTCGATACATTCGAAGCTGCACGCGTTAAGAGTTTCGTGATCCGATTATTGCGGGCGGTAATATTTAGTGATTGTATCTTGCTGAAAGGTGTGCCGGGATGTTGGTGTACAATGCGCTGCGTCACCGCATAGAGTACTATGATTGCTTGCCGCTGCGGATTGCTGCAACATTTTAACGACTTTTAATTTATCTATACCGATTCTATTTAAACTGAATCGCAAGGATATGCGGACTTCGGGAAGTAACTAATATAGCTGTAATTAATTATAAACTTAGATAATTTTTTACACCATAGGCGGTTATGATATTTAAGTAGAAATAAAAGGTGTTATAAGGTATTGCAGTATATTATCAGAGTTTTAAGGTTTACTGAAAAAGTAACCTGTTAAACAGATTGAGAAAACTAATCTGTAAATGACATAACTCTTCCACAACACACAACACGCGAAGCCAAGCTTAGCATATATCAGAATTAAGAGAGGTAGCATCGAATAAAATTGATTATAGGCATCTAGGCAAGTGCACCTGACGAACCGTTTTTCGCTTCTTGCTTCTGGCTGATGACTTGGCAAACCCAACCAGACCCAAGCAAAGCCCTAAGCTTCCCCAAAGACCCCCTATCCTTTTAACGACCAGCCAACAAACGAACCGACTAATCAAATAATGCTTGACCGCTTCTTGTCCCGATGAAAAATAAATCAAAGGTTGCTGATGCTTAGGCCTATAGTTCTTGGTTTCTTTTCCCGATGTCACAAACGCCCGAACACAATGCCGATGCTTGAATGCCGAGCACACAATCGGCACAGGGTATCCAAATCAGTGAAGTGGGGAGATAAGGTAAGCAGAGATGCAGTATCCAAGACGGACGACGGAAATCACAGCTTTCGCTTAAACATATAGCTCCCATACATGCCGCCGACCTCGGTGACGGCGACCGGAACCTTGCGCATGCCCCAGAAGCTGGCGCCCATCTTCCAGCCGCGGAGCCCGGAGTCACGAGGCCCGTCGCCGGACTGGCGGTCCCGGCTCTGCTGGCGGACGAGCCACGCGCGGCTGCCGAACTCAGTGACGCTCCAGCCCGACTGTTGGACGGTGCGCGACTTTGAGAGCAGGCCGTACAGGGTGTCGGGAACCTCGAGCACCTCAAGCGGCGTCGAGTGCCAGCTCGTGATGGAGCAGGTCGAGCTGAACAACTCGCTCAGTTGCAGCTCCGCCGCCGTGTAGTCCGAGAGGTCGAGATACTTGAGAGTGTGCGGCACCCAGCTCTCGGCGGGGCTCTCGTCGGTGTCCATGGCGTCCGTGTCCGGCTCGTCGGGGACGAAGAGCCTGTGGATGTCTCGGATCTTCAGGCGTCGTCCCAGCGCGAGTTCCTCCAAGTGCTTCGTAAGCGGCCGCAGCAGATCGATGTGCGACGACTCCATCACACTCCCGGTCAGGCTGAGTGAGCGCAGGGTGGGGGGCAGAATGGGCAAGAGTCGGGACACGTCGGCTTCGTCGAAGAGCTGATGGCTCCTCGCGTCCTCGGCAAGGTTAAGATAGACCAAAGACTTGACCGCAGGGTGGTTGGCGAGGAAGTCGATGACGACGTCGGCAGACAACAGTTTGCACTTAGATAAGTTCAGATGCGTGATGCGGGCCGTGTGGGGTATCGACTGCAGAGCCTCATCCGTGATACGGGTGCCCGTCACATCCAGATGCGTCAGATTACCCAACCGCGGCAGCAGCGTCTGGAACACGGATGCGGGCAGCGTGATGCATCGGTGCAAAGAGACGCGGGACAGCGATAACCTGTCGGGCCAGTCCATTTTAATGACCGCCTCGAAGGCCTCCCTGAACTTAGTCGAGGAGCAGCCGCAGAAGTCGATGGCTTCGAGTCTCCCGAGCCCAAAGAATAGCTTCCGTAGCACGTCCGCGTTCATTTCGTCGTCGATGTACTCCTGCGCTAGGAACTCGCGGAGGTAAGGCGTCAATTCCAAGCACTGCAATAAAGACTCGGGCGTCAAGTTACGCGTAGTAGCTCGCTCGCTAGCGGTCGAGAATAGCGTCATCGGATTGAAATGACTGAAGTCGATTCGCCGTACGATGGTTCCTAATTCTTTGTTTGCCAAGACGTGAGTCAAGAACTTCCTGAATATCCGCGAGTGAGGAATGGTGATGTTCCTATACAGCGCGTGCAAAGTCGCCGTATGGAGTGTCTTCGATGTTAGTAGCAACGACATCAGATCAACATTTCGAGCTGAGAGTCCATTCGGAGGGACGTCAAGGACAAGGAGATCAATAATGGGGTCTGATGCTTGATGTCAGCGCTGCTCCAATCCTCAGCAATGGAGGCCGTCAAACTCACCTAATAGCTCCAGCGGCAGCCTCTCAATGGGTGCTTGACCTGGCGCTGCGCGTCCAGAATCCTTAGGCCGAGAAGGAGGAGTAGCCGGGGGCGACCAGACGACTCTCAGCGCCTGTAAATCCCCGTAGCTCTTGCTCGCTATCTTGCCCTTCACATCGATCTGCTTCCAGCCCATGAAGCCATCGGCCGCGACGGCCGGGACCCAACACCCGTGCAACCTGCTCTGAGGCTGGGTGACGGGCGGTAGAAACTGCGTGACTGTCGTGCTCATTTCCGTAGGTGGCGATGGCTGGTCCTCGACAGCTTCCTCCGACTGTCTCGCGTATGAGGACACCTTCGTACTGGTAAATGCCTGGGCCAGCTCTGAGTCGTTCTCACGCACAGAAGAGAAGGATGAGCGTGAGGAGTTGTCTGGTGAATGCACGCCTAAGCCTTGGGTGGACTGTCTTCTGTCCATCTTCCCAGTTGGACCTGGACGGCCCTTTAGTAAGTCTCTGAACACTGGGGCTTGGGATCCAGTGCCGAACTCCATCGTATTCTTAGTGAGAGGGCCTGGAAGGGAAGGCGATGCGCAAGCAATGGGGCAAGAAAACGCAGACGCCGACACAAATCTCCGAATCCAATAGCGACTTCCCTGTGTCCCTGACCGATTTTGCACAACTTTGGCCCGGAAGTCGACAAAATTTCTACTGGCGACGTGGTAACAGGTGACCCGGATGGGCTAACTATTAGTCAAAGCGACGAAAGTTTAGGTAACAGCTTTCGTTGGCGCAATGCGGGGAAGAGAAGAGGCGATTGTAACGGGACGGAAGAAGTATGCAGGCTGCTTACTAGACTCTGTAACACGTCGGGGAAGTTGACGAGCGTCTCTAGTTTCGATCGAGTAGGGCTCTGGGGAAAAGTGCAATGTCCAAGTTGTTTGTCTCTTGGGTAGACTGGGGTATAAGCCTCTTCTCCAATACCGAAGTTAAGACGAGACACGAGCTGACGAACAACTTCCAAGTGCAGCACGGATGTATGTATGTAGGTGGGTATGTATGGGAATGGTGCCGGAGGCGAAGCGGTCAAAATGATAGAGTTATCTACTGCGTAGGATGGTAGGTAAATTAGGAAAATGATTAGTTGAGGAAGATGCACGTTGACAAAACGCCTGTACGTTTTCTTTTGTTCCGCTTATTTCTCTATTTTTCTCGCTATTTCCTTCATATCGTTGGTGAAGACGCCGGTAGGACGATGTCGCGTCTACGGTAGGTGCTGAGCAGGTTTGGTTGGTTTCTATTGCTCAGAGATTGGGTAATGAAAACGAAAGAATGGATTCCTCCTTGTCACCTGAACACCACCCTGAAGAAAAAGAGACGGCAATAGGACGATTCCCGCCGGGGTAGCTAATGGAAGAAAAGCTTAGGCTCGGATCCGCTTGATCAAAAAATTGGGTAATGAAAATAAGAGACCGTCCTGGCCTGCTGTGACGGGAAACATCAAATCGTCATATTCATTTCCAACATTGAGTTGTTCACTCCGGGAAGGCAGTGATCGGGCGATCGGGCGAATCCTTTAGTGTAAAATACAACTTTAGAATAAGGTTTTGGCTTTAAACTACTTCGGACCTTTCAATGTTGCCAGAGGGGTCTAGAAATGTCTGACTCTTGAGTGGCCAATTTCGTGGTTTGTTGCCCGGAAAAGGTAATAATGACATCTCTGTCCCTGGATAGGGTGTAGTTGAAGTGGCCACGGTGTAGATGTACATGTACGTTGCGGCCCAGATACTGTACCTCTATGCTTATCGATACGCTGATTCAGTTACTGCTCTGTACTGTACTAAGCTGGTATTGAAATTACCCCAGATTCTTCTCTGCCATCCCCCTGGTACCCCTGCATACACGACGTAGCTGAATGTAGCTAGACGACGAACTCTGAGAGCCGCATGACATGACTCCCAAGACTCCCATTGGCAATAGCGTGGTCTTTTTCGGGCCAAGGCTCTTCGCCTCTCCAGTTACTTCACGCTTCTAAAGAGTCTTTGAGGCGGAGAGGAAACGAAACAGGGCCTCCATGGGTATATCTCTTAGTCATCAGATCCAGCGGACGGGGACGCTGCGACATCGCAAAGGGCTATGTAGGGTTGCAGTGGCAGCAGGTGGAGCTGAGCCTGTAAGTCCGGAGGCATTGATCAATGTTGATCTATTTGGTATAATATATGAATAATACTACCTAACACCTGGCCAGCTGGCATATGTACATAACCTCGTATTACAACAACTACACATTCTCTCCTCTCCCTCTATTATTATCCGAGCTTCTAGAGCATCCGGATTCCGGTCTATAAAAGAGAAACGCGGCAGTTTGTAATACCCCGCCTGGTGGTAAGCTGACTATGTAGGTAGTTGTGTAATGTAACCACGCAATCATCATATCACCATTTTGTCAATCCCCTTCCGCGATTGTCGATTACGTTTTTCTTCCGACGGCGTTTGCCTCCTTGCTTCCGCTCCTCAGGCCCATCATCAACGCATGGCAGTCGATCAAATCCGTCAGCTGTTGGAAATCACTAGAGCCTGCCGCCAAGCCGTTACCGCCCTATGCACACGCCTGCGCCCAGCGGTAGCATTTCGCCCAGACGCCCCAGTAATACCACAGCACACCACCGCGGCAGCCACGACGTCACTACTTAGTAATAATGCACTGAGTAACAAAAAAGAATACCGCAGTATTTCGTAGATTTTACGGAGAAAGGCGCCTGGTCAATCGCGATTGGTGGGAGTCAGCGCCGTAGCCAATCAGCACGCCGAGCCCGACCCTGTGACCGCGCTTTACGGCACAGAACACTTTGCGGATCATAGTACTCAACCGGGGAGGTTGGCGTCTGTATCTCCCAAGCTGCGACGAAACTGGAGCGGCAGAAACGCTAACTCAAAACAGAAACATGCCCCATCAAACGTTGGACGCTTATAATTTGATCGGTTATTTTAAGTCCTCTTTTAGGAGCACGGATCCACGAATCAGAAACCGCGGCTACCGCTTCTTGTGAGGTTTTGTAGCAGCCGGGGGAGATGCCGTATGTAAGATCGAGGGCGGTATAGCCTTGACAGCCAGCCGGCCTCCCAAAGGCGACGGGGATTTTAGGAGGGTAGGTAATTTTTTGAAGACTGTGCAGACTGGAGGAAAGAAACGCAGTTGCCATATTACCGAGTACACATGACGGTAGGTAAGGCGGGAACGCTGTGGACTTCCATGCCACGAGGTTTTACTCGTAATTCTATCACAGAATTTCCAAAGGTGCTGTGACTTTGCCATCGACTCGAAGATCTCCCCCCCGTCGCGTCAGCCGATACGATCTAGGTATCGATAGACATGATGTACGTGTAGATGCCAAGGTGAGCTTAGTCATCTAACCATATACTGGGTAGTGCTGTTCGCTTCGGGAATCGACCCCGACCCTCCCAACCAATAAGCTACCTGCCCGGCGTTGATCACCCGCTCCCATCTCAACGACCTGCTTTGCTACTTTGGTCGGAACGTACCTACTAGCCCTAGCTCTAGGGTCAGGGGGACTCTTCAACCGATTCACTAGCGAATAACTCACTGGTGCATCTCCAGCGGTCTGGACGGGATCGATGACAAGGCAGGGGTTGGTTATCCGGCTTCATACGTCTTTCCTCCCGTTCCCGCCCCTGTCACACTTCTCCCGCCGGAAAGCCTTCCGATATGAACGGTCTATCTGCAAGACAGGCATCCTTTACAACAGAGAGGCGGATGAAGTGCTGTAGACCGTTCGTTGCATGTATAGTTATTGAACAACCCAGCAGAGATTCATATGTACGTAGTGTCCTGTTTTATCAGACACGTCACTCACCCACCCCTATATTCTTCTGGAGGATGTGCGTGCGTATAATCGTACCTCCCAAAGTGTCAAGTCACGGCTACTGCTTTAGGTGCTCTCATGTTCTGTAGATAGCTAGGTACGTAGACACGCATCTCATCATCGTTAACTCCGTCACCGCCGTCACCGTTCGCAAATCCCCGCCGCCGCTACCAATGCCAACCGCCGTACTGAGCAGAAAGCGGCCTCCGCTCGGGAAAGTTGGAAATGCAAACTCATGAACTATCCTCTTATCTACACGGATAAAGAAGAGCTTGTCGCCACCGGCGCCGGCGCCCGTTAGTTTGGTTAAGGTTTTTGGGCAAGACGAAAACCGGAATTGTTAGCATGCCTCTGATGGTTCAAATGCTGCCATTGATAAAACAAAATAGTCCCTCCTCCAGTCGCATTCCCCAAACGCCTCTTGGAATCTGTAATGATGGTGTTCTTTATTACTCATCGTGGACTCCTCGAACTCCGTTCCCGTGATAAACCCAGTATCGAACCAACATCTCCCGTCGCGTCACGCCGGGGTATATCCGAAGTGCCGTGTCTTACCGGCCATTACCCTTCTTGCCGGATTTATTGATGCGGTCTTTGCAGTTGTCACAATACCATTTCGCTAGATTCACGTCAGCCGCGCCTCGTCGCCAATGATATCACCATCCCACTGAGGGATGTCCGACTTACCGTTTTCTTCCGGGGCGTCCTTCAGGCCGACGCAGTCGAGGTGGAACCACTCTATCGTGCAGGTGGTCGAGTCGCAGGCGATCATGGCGCCATAGCTCACACCGTTGCAGTAGCAGTACCGTTGCTCATCTGCGTCGATCTCGCCATCATCGTCGTCCTGGACGCTGTTGGTGTCTTCGTCCGCAGCCTGTGCGGCGAGAACCGCCTGCTGAGATGCACCCTTCTTATGACTCCTCTTAGCAGTAGTGGATGTAGTGCGCGAGTTCCTCGACCGCGGTCCCACCTCGGGAAATGTTCCCAGTGCCGGCGTCGATGGCTTGCTCGCTCGTCCACTCTTAGTTGTGACGACACTCGTCGCGATCGGTGCAGGCGCTTTAGGGGTCTCTCCCCTTGGCGGTTCTGCATCTTCTGCCTTTGCTGTGCTCTCCTTCTTGCTGCTCCCACCCGCACTGCTAGCCCGGGGAATAGGGGGCGCCGCTTCCTCCCGAACAGGATCCGTCTTAATGGGTGGGGCCGACTCTTTAGGCTTGTTATCAGCAGGTTTGGTCCCGTTCTGCGTAACTGCTAAATCTGGAGGGCCTGTTGTAGTACCGCTTTGCCTATTCGACGCGGATGATGTGGGCCGCTGCCGCGCCTGTTCCGCTGTGGAGTGTATCGAGTTCCCCCTCGCCCTGGCGGACGATGGACGCGCTGCAGCCGCTGGAGGTATAAGAGAGTTGTGACCAATGTTCTTAGGGACGGCGAGGGACGGCGGGACCGGCGAGGACGCTATGTTAGGCGATAATGCGGCGGCGGCAGTTTTGCTAGGAAATAATCAGCAACTGTCCAATTGAAAGGACGACGCGAGATGTAGTGACAAACCTCTTCTTAGAAGCGCTAGTAGAGGTGGGTAAAGCTTTCCGTTTCTTAGCCGGTTCCGACGCGGGTGCAGGAGTAGCTCGTGGGCTCGAGGTTTTGGCCTTGGTCGCGTTGTTGCCGCCGAATACGGAACTCATAGCGCGTTCCATCGGCTGCCCGCCGTTGGGCGCCTTGTTGCTTTCGATTTTTCGCCTCTTCGAAGGAGGGTTTCCGTTGACCGGAGCGCCCCCCGTGATGCCCAAACCAACAGGCGCAGCCGCTTCGGCGCCCTTCCGTGACTTACTGTTGCTGCCCTGCGCCCTCTTTGCGGTCTCGGCCTTTTGCTTATTGTCGTGATCATCTGCGTCTGAATCATGATGTTGAGCCTTAAGCCCCTTCTTAGCAAGCACAGCTTGCTTTCTGGCGTCGCTTCTAGCTGCGGCCTCTTCTGCAAGCTGCTGGGCGGCGGCGGTAATCGTAGCTGCTCCATCTCGACGCGAACGTTCCGCCTGGTTGGCGCGGTATATTCTGTTCTCCGGGTAAGCCCAATGCGTCGTGCTGCCCCATCTCGCCTCTTCGCTGAACTCGGCTTCGAGGTGAGGCCACACGTCATTGATGCGACCCAGCTGCTTCGAGAGCGCGTCGTTCGCAGTCGTTATTACATGGTTCTTCTCTTCGAGGGATACCAGCATCTCCTGTATTTTCCAGGCGGTCTGACGGAACAAGTGTCGCCGCGGGATATTGCTTGGATCGAACACGGCCGCGTGATAGTTCTCGTCGCTCGAGGAGCCCAGAGGATGGCCGCCATTTACGGCCGCCCCGCTGGCGCTATTCTGGGCGCTCGTGGGGGTCGATACGGGCGCGACACTGCTTGATGTGTCATTGGCGTGTCGGGACTCGGGATTGTTCGAGGAAAGGGCGGCATCGACGAGTTGGAAGAGTGTCTCTTCGGGAGCGAAGATCTTGGCGTCGACCTCTTTCAGGAGGGTGAAGTGTCGGACAAGGTCTTTGGGGAGGGCGGTAATAGCATCTGTAAAGTGCGTAACGGCCGGGAATATGTCGATAGGTTGTTCATGACCCTGGTTACCTCCAACCAACTCTCTGCCGCTCAAGGTGCGACTCAAGCCGGAGTTGGTTCGGGGTGGATTGGTACGAGTCTGACGAACTGGCTGAGCTCGGCGGCTGGACGAAGGTCCAGCATCGGCTTGAGGGGGTTTAGCGGTCTTCATGCTGCTAAATCGAATATTACGGCCGAGGGAACTTTCTTTGGGAACAGGCCAAAAAGGGAGGTTGCAAATGGTCGAGGTTGGGAACTAGAAGTGGACGATGATGATCCTGTGGGATAGGAAAAGGCTTTCCAGCGGGACTCCGACGTTGTTGACGAACAAGGGTTAAAAGCAATGTAAGGTCATTGTTTCATACGAGATGAGAGAGTATATTTAGAGGTAGTAGACTTAGGACGAGAATATTGCGAAAAAGACGTCTTGTCGAGAGGCGGAAGCGCAACAATTCCGAAAGAGCTACATTGGGGATAATGTGCGTGAGTGGTGGTGGAAGGTAAACTGACTGCACTGGCTGCTGCACACGACTTGATCTGGATAAGGATAAGGATAGGTAGGATAGGATGATATGATAGGATTAGGATAAGATCGGTTGACTTTAGCCCACACAGCTGAGCTTCTGCGCTTCTGATTCCGGCCCCTGGTGTTGCATCAAGTCGGTGGGTTCTGGGATACTTTCCTCCGTCTCCCTCAGTGGCTTTTAGCATGAGTAGAGTTGAGGCTAGGGGAACCTGTACCGAAACGGGGATGTACGTCGCGTAGAATTGAGAGGGGAGCAACACTGATAAGATAAGAGATCACCTACAATTCAGTCGCACGGCTGTTTGGATTCATCAATGTTATCACACCTGCGCAAAGGAAACGCAGCAAGCGAACCATCCTCGGCAGGGCAACATATGCCCCCCGTCTGCGTATAGGCGCCTCTATGTATGGGTGTATGTACGTTGAACAATGCCATCATGTTCCTGCCATCCCATGCATGGCTTTCTGAACAAGGACATCTACAAGTATGTAATAGGATTTGCGCTTCAGTCTTGTGTCGCACGAGACATGGCTGTCGTTTTGTTTCTCGGCAGATCAGGTGCCTCGCCCACCGCCAATATGAAGTTGTGCTCATGCAGGTCGCTAATGATTTGTTGCCGGGTTTTCAGTCTACGGAATCACGTAATCCGCGGCTATTTAGTAATGTTGCTTCACATGTTATTTGGGATAGTAGGGGTACCTCTATCCTTCAATATGGGGACGTCTGTCTGATATTCTCCCCTTTACGTCATAGCGTACAGAGATGCACCATCAGAAAATGCCAACGTATAGATACAAACAACAGGATAATCATGGTCCAGCCGTTCTTTATAGGTTAAAGCACCTTATTACTATAGACTCTATCGCTTCTAATTACCTATATGTTGTGCCGAAACGCCCGATAAAATAGAATAGTCGCATCTCCCTTCTCACAGGAGTTTGGTGTCGCACAGCGGATGTGATATTAGCCGTTCGAAGTCCAAATGCATATATCCTCCCCTAGTCTATGCGCTCTTTGACCGCCCTGTGTTGATTCCCATCCCGCTCCGTCTTCTTCTTTTGGCGCCATTGCCACTCCAAGAGAACAGGGACGAAGTTCCATAGGTCGAACTCGGGCCAGTAGCAGCTCAGGAAGAAGATATGCGTATCCTCGTGGCACTGCCACAGCATGAAGTCACTCAGTCTCGTCACGCCGCTTGTGCGGATGAAAATGTCCAGAGGTGGGTCGTCTCTCGTATACGTGTGGTTGTTGATGGTCTCGGCCGTGATGGTCTCCGGGTTCGGATACTTGGGAACTGACATCGTAGACTGCAACGGCGGGGAGTCCGGATCCAGTACGGTAGTCGAGGACACGGACTCGTCCGCGTCGGACTTGGCGGCGCGATCGGGCGATGATTCGCGCGTCGGTGAAGCTGAGTTGACGTGCTTTTGCTGGCTGGACCGTATCTTCTGTGAAATCCTAGTAGGGGAGAACGGCCCGTTCGACGAGCGCGCCGGCGTCGTGTACTCTTCTACCGTCGCCTTGATGGCGCTGGTCATTTCCGCCCTCGACGTGTACGGGAAGCAGATGTTGAGTACGGCACTAAAACACTGTTAACAAGGGCTCCATAACGTCAAGCCGTCGAGCTTCCTCACTCGTTGTTATGTTTCGTCATCTCGATGGCCCGGTCTACGTGCGGTAGAACGTCTTCCGGAATCAAATCCCTTTCTCCCAGGACTCTAATCTTAGCGCCGTAGCGATCGAGTAGTTCGCCATGCTGGACGAGCTGTTCCAGTTTGACCTTGGCCATTGCCATCAGTCCCTTGACTTCGTGTTTCGGCCGGTTGAAGTTCTCGATGCTGAAGGCGTAGACCGTGACGACTTTGACTCCCGACTTGTAGCATATTTCGAGAACCTATCGTCGCACATATCAGCTGGGTAACTCAAGAGAGGCGTCGCATATCCAGGTTCGTACTCTTGCTAACGCCTCAAAGCCCAGGTTATGGCCTTCAATAGTTTCGATTTTGTGATTCTTTGCAAAGCGCCTGTTCCCGTCCATTTCGAAGGCGACATGTTGGGGGATGGGACCCTGTCGCAAGGTGCCTATCAGCAGCTCTCGGGCACCCTTAATCAACCATTCTGCTGGTGGCGATCGCAAGAACCAGTTCCTGATGTGGGAGAGGTAGAGGTCGGACATGGTTGTTCGTCGAGGTGAAGTAGGATATGAAATGGGCTGGTATGTCGAGGGACTGGTGTAGTCGCAGACTGTAAAGAATGAAGCAAACGGTTATGAAGGAGTCTGGATAGATCTCTGCGGCAACTACTCGTATTAATTCCTGATAAGGAGATGACGACGGTGCACACGAAGACAGAGAGGCGAAGCCTCGGAAGGTACAGCTGAACGAATGATGGCACAGCTCAATATAGAGCCAATTATAATGCGAGTTGAAAGCTTAGGCCACCGCCTGTCAAGACGCAGATCCCCTGAAGAAGGTGATGTTTTATTATAAAACGATACAAATTAGGGAAAGAGCCATTTTAATCTCGGAAACCAATTAATATTCTGTTCATAATTTCATAAAATACCCAAGAACGGAAATCGAGGCAGATAACGTCATGGACTAGAATATAATCACATGCCTGTTTGCTGCTATTATGTAGCTCTGGCCTAACAAAATAAGTATGCTTGATGGAGCAAGGGGCCACCTAAACCCTTACCCACACCTACTTGTACCTCCTCTGGCAGCAGGGCTGGCACCACAAGATATCCTCCTCTTATCGTTCACCGGATGCCATCAACTCATGTTTCGGCTGAGCCCAAGAACGCAAATTTCAGCTAACAAGTTGGAACGATTATTTGTTTCCATTTGCACACCGGCGAGCGGCCACTTATATAGGGGGCTTACGGAACAGGCAATGCGCCGATGACATAGCTCCCCCCGTCCCCAGACACAAAACGACACAATGTCCTTTACCAATGCGCCAGTGACGCGCACCATGGTATACGGCCTCGTCGGCCTGTCGATAGCCGCCAGTCTCCTGGACATGAAGCATTACTTCTATATCCTAGTCGATCTCCACATTTGGCGCTTCCACCAGACATGGCGAGCGCTTATCTACCAGCTATGCTACACGAACTCCTCGGAGGTGCTGTTCGCGGCCATGACGCTGTACAATATGAGGGGGGTTGAGAGGATGTGGGGTTCGAGGAAATATGCCGTGAGTGCAGCTGGGTCGCCGAATCTACGCGATAGTGGACTGACGCCGACATACCCCTAGACGTTCATCCTCGTCACATCGGTTCTTACGAGCGTACTGCCTCCCGTTCTCCTGGCGCTAGTCCTACGACCACTGACATTCGGCTTGTTCAACTACCTGCCCGCCGGACCGACGCCCATCATATTCGCCGTCCTGGCGCAATACCACGCCATGATCCCGCATTTATACAAGTTCAAGATAGCCACGTCCACGACCCCTCAGTCGGACGGCCAGTTCCAGGGTCTCACGTTCTCGGACAAATCCTACAGATATCTGCTCGCTATTCAACTCGCGCTCTCCCAATGGCCGGGATCCTTGCTGGGAGCGCTGACCGGCTGGGTGGTAGGTTATGCGTGGAGAATGGAAGCCCTGCCTCGGTCCCTGACGCGGTGGCGGATCCCCGGCTGGATTGTCGGCGTGAGAACACCAAGGAGGAGTGAGGAGTTTGAGGGCCTGAGGAGACGACTTGAGGGAGAGAGCGCGTCGGCGACTGCGGCGAGCGGAGTGCAGAATCAGACAGAGGACGAAGGAGCCAGGCGCAGGACGATGGGGCAACAGATTCTGGATCAGTTCCGGGGAGCAATCTGAACGGGTTACCGGTTGAGCCGCGGAGGAGAATAACCAGAAACGCAAAACCTGTTGGTCTTACATCTGGGCGTACTCGGGTACGAGGCTTTCTGTGGAGTCTAGGAGCTATGTGTTCCTCCCCCCTGTCTCTTATGCGTGGCAATGTAACGCTATACTGCGGGATCGTGACTTGACGAGCGCGACAGCAACACCAAAGACACAGGGAAGCATGGATTTAGCAGCAATATGCACTGGCAATTGTGGCTGAGTGAACCAAGGACTAAAATAGGCCGATCATCAAGTCGGGAGACAGTAGGAAGGGGCGACCATGCTCAGCCACAAACAACCCACTCCTTACTTGCGTAGCATCCAGCGCGTTTAATCGTTGCATTGGACTTTTGCTCCGACAGCAACTTGCATTCAGCACATACATATAATAAAGGGACGTCCAATCACTCACTACTGGCGTAGTAACTTCCTCAATCTGCATGCCATAGTAATAGATGGCACTCTGATGCGTTAAGAGTAAGGCCTCGTCTCAAATTAGAAATGATACGTACGAGGCAAGACCCGAGCTAGTAATACCAGATTAAGTCAACGGGCGCTGATGACTCTCAGCTTGAAGATACAGAGCGGAATATGGGGAAGCACTATGCAGTGCGCGACTAGGCACATGATATATCACATCACCGCAAGGTACGAACAGGGCTGACGTAGGTTATTTTAGGGGCGTTTGACGCGAGGGCGGAAACGCAGGTTACTGGTTGCATCGCCTTGGACGCCATGCAAGAAGGAAAAAGCGCGGGCGGAGAAGGTCCAAGGTTGAAGCTTGTCAATCCTCAATTGACTTTATGAAACTTTAAATGGCATTCCCAAAAGCGGCTAGGAATGCTGGGCTTTGATGGCTTACTACGTAAACGCTCTTCAACCCCTGGCTCGGAGTCGGGAACCTGCTGCTGCTGCTATTGGTTGGGCTGGCGGTACCTGGTAAGGCACTCGGGTGTGTATTCCAGGTACGAAGCCACTCTCGGGTACGTATCAGTCACTTCCCTGCCCTTCAACTAAAGTCGCCCGCTCCCGCTATTTCCGTCGCGGCGATCCCGTCCTCTCATATCGCAAATCTCCTTTTTTGGCCATTCGAATCCCAGCCCGCGACTTTTCAGTTTTCTTTCATCGACAACCCGTATCCCCTGCTCTTATCCTCCCTTCTCCGTTTGGCTACCTAACGTACATGCTATTGGCGTAGCACGTGATTGGCTTTCGGCTCGCCTCTTATTCGTTTCGCTCGTGTTGAAGTTCCGTCGGCCGTGTCGCGCTTTCGAGTCGAAACATCCATTGACCGACTCAACCGACTTCTTATCCTTTGTTCCACTTTTTGGATAGGTCCTCGACACCCAGTGATTCGGAGTGAAACATATGCGCTTGCGCGACTGCTGCTCAGCATTAACTTCCCGGACTGTTAACATAAGCATCGAGAGGGCGTTGGTTGGATCCTTGTCGGTTTAGAATGTTGTGATATTCAGGGACCAGTTGTTCCGAATAGCCCAACATGAACGGGTACGCCCACCGGAGCCAGGACAGCTTCGATGCCGGGTTGCCGCAGGCCTTACGTCCCTCGCCTGTGCCGAATGAGCCAGCGACGAGGGATCCTTTCATCCGCAGCAGCTCCAACAGCTTCGGACAGGAAAACGCCCGGCTCGCCTCGGTAAGCGCGCTGCTTTTGCCCTTCATGTTCTACCGGCAGCCAAGGTACTGACCGCGCTCGCAGATGAATCCGGGACGGCCCCAGAGTTCTTTCGTTGATCTGAAAGACCCCGTTCAAGTACATCTCCTCACCGAAACCGCCTTACTAGATAGCAGGGAATTCCAGATCCTGTCGCAGGAAGAGGTGGACACTTTGAAGAAACGATGTCAGGCTTTAAATCAACGCATCGAGCAGACCCGGTCAAGTCTCGCCATCCAATCCAAATATCGTGATGCTGCTGTATCGATGTCCAAGCTGTACTCGGCTGGGAGACCCGACGGCGTACGGAGGGGGCTGTTGGGTAACCGAACGCGCGCCGACAGCGATGCCGCACGGGAAGCCGAGGCTGAGCGGCAAGCAATACAGAAGAAATGCGACGACTTGGCGTCCGAACTACGGTCACTGGAGAAGCGTGCAATGGAGCCTCAGAGGAAGCTGCTAGAACATACAGCAGGCATATTGCAGTTGGCACACAAGAAGTCGAAGAAACCGAGCACACCAGTGGCCAAGACGCCTCTTGTTAACGGCGTACCCGCTAGTCCCGAGAGTATGTTTTCGACATCCAACGGCCGGAACAGCCTGGAGCACCCTGGTGAGTTCTTCGTATGGGATCAGGGAAGCCTCTATCAGTCTTTTGATCAACTGGATCCGTACGGGGTCGCAGCTCCACGGACGACCCCTCTTGAGATCCCTCTGAAATCGCCGGGCCGAGAGGCAAGCAAGCAGCTCACGGCAGAAAATGACAAGCTGCGCCAAGAGAACGACCAGCTCCGTGACCAATTGGAATCGCTTAGCTCGGAGCTTGATAGTTTAAGGGGCGAAAGATCGAATCTTTACAAACTCACTACAGACACGGAGACGAAGCTGGAAAGGTTAAATAATCTACTGCGGGAGCAGATAGTGAGCGCTGATCCGGCGAGGAACGACAACTACAAGGCACCGCCATCTGGCCAGCTCGAACCAGGCGACATGATCGGCAGCCATTTGGATTATCTAGAGAATGGGTTGCAAGCGGTCACGGAGAGCTTCGGTGGTGGTTCGGATGCGGCAGAGAGGCTTCATGCGCTGAACCTTCAAGTTCAGAATGTGCTCCTCGGTGTGAACTCTAGCCATCCGTCTGCGCCTGACTCGGCCGCGGACGCCGACGAGCAGGTCGCGTACATGCAAGAATCACTCCAGGCCGTTGAATATGAGCTCCAACGGGCAGCGGATCTTTCTAGCTCTAGCTCTGCAGAGAAACAGAAAACCGAGCAATCCGAAACAGTACTCATAGGCCTATGGGAGATTATCCAATCAGGATATGCTGATATCCGGAAGCAAAAACAGGACCGGCGGAAGGCCCGTATGGAGAAGGGCTTGGAGGTGGACGAGGAAGACATGTCCGACGGCGAATTTGATGTGGACGAACAGTACTCTCTTCCCGCCTTCTCGACCAAGGTTCAGTGGCTCTATACTCAGGCGACCAGTTTGCGGGAGCAAAAGGGGGTCTTGAAGCGCCAGATTAAGCAACAGCGCGAGCTGAACAGCAGGTCTGACTCCGAGAAAGACCAAGCTATGAGGGATAAGATCGAGGAACTCGAGCAAACCCAGCAGATGCTCGAAAATGCAGAGAGAGAGGCAGATCTTGTCCGCTCAGAGTTATCACAAGCTATCGAGGATATGAACAACATGCAAAACAGCCGCTCTGAGGAAGCGGCCTTAATCGACGAGGCGCAGGCGGCGCTCAAGGAACGCAACCAGAAGCTCGCGGCTTTCGAAGCCAACTCAAGAGACGTCCAGTCGCGATTAGCTGTGGCTGAGGCCAACATCGAGGCCATCACTGCGCAGCTTCAGCAGGCTAACGATGATAAGGAAGCCGCGGAGAAGGCCGCTCAGGACAAGCAGGCCGAAATCGATGCCAAACAGAAGGAGATCGAGGACAAGCAGAAGGAGCTCGACGCGAAGAACGAGGAACTAGCGGAGATGACCAGCATGGTAACGGAGCTGAAGATAGAGGCTACGCTAGCCAAGGCGGAGCTGGACGGCGCCTACGGCACTAGGAAGGAAAGGGCCGCCGAGGCGGCAGCGCTGCACGACTCTTCGGAGACGGCCAAGATGCTGAACCGGATCAACGCGCTCGAGAAGGAGCTCAAGGCGACGGCCAAGGACCTCACGGACGTGGTGCAGCAGTCGGTCGAGGCAGAGAAGAAGATCGGCCAGCTCGAGGGCGAGCTCGACCGGGCAACGGCGGAGCGGGCGCGGCTGCGCGACCAGAGCGAGCGCGCCGGCGAGGAGCTCGAGACGCGGGCGCGCGAAGCCGCAGCCGATGTCGAGGAGCGCCTCGGGCGCGAGATCGCCCGTCTCCGGCGGGATAAGGAGCAGCTGCAGGACGAGCTCGACAGCGAGCGCCTCAAGAGCGGGCACGCTCCGCCGCTGTCGCCCGGCGGCGCCATGCGCACGAGCTACCTCACCGAGTCGTACAGGTCCGGGCTCAGGTCCGAGAGGAGGAAACACGAGGAGCAGCTGAGGGTACGTTTGTTACTGTTTTACACAGGTCTCGCCTCTTCCTTCCCACCTCCCTTGAAGTACTAAATAGAAACTAATGCGTCCCCCGCAGGCGGAACAAATGGCCCGGCGCAAGGTCGAAGAAGAGCTGAAGGCCCTGAAAAGGGCTCAGGGTGCCGGCAAGAGCACCTCCCTGAACCCGCCGCCCCGGTGATACCATGCCGGGTGCACGCAGGCATCATTGATCCGACGTCGCACACTACCGCATACTACAATCGAGACTTCGGATATCCCTACCCACCTATCTACGTACCGATATTGATGTTAATACCCCGCCGACAAATTTGGCACTCTTGAAATGCTTTCTTGCAGACGCAGGCTGAGTTGGGCATTGATGGCATGTAATTATGATGACCGCAACCTGGCCCTAGCTTACTTACTACTGTATTATTCTTACTTTCTAATCGCGCTTTTGCGCATTGCCACGAATGTTCCCGTGTTCGCTTGTTCTACTGTCCGTGCCGTTACTTGACCTTCTGGTGTGAAAATATATATGCAATCGGCAGCCCTCTCCGTCAAAGGTCGGGGTTCGCGTTTTCCGATATATTGCGATAAAAGAAACGTTCAAGACCAAGCAAGGCATGAGACAAGAAAAGGGCAAGTGGCTATCTGCCGTCGATAGTAATCGCAGGTGCTGAATGGAAATACCAGGAGCGTACGGAAAGACGAGAGGACAGACGCGAGGGTCCGATTAACTGGCGCTTACGAGCGGATCCGAGCATTCGTGCAGCTATTTATTAGCTGAGCTTTTTGTTGGTGTATTTTTGGGAGTGGGGCGAGAGCAGAGCACGTTTATCGTGCCGGTTGACGGGCTTTCGTCGTAGATAAAGGGGGGGAGGGCTTGCTCTCTTCCTTCGTAGCCCAGCCGGTCTGCCGTTGTTGGTCGGGTCGTTCCGCCTTTCGCCCTGGATTGCATTGGCTTGGCTTTCAGGTTACGGGGGCACTCCACTCCTCCCTTCCTTTGGCTTCGGCTTTCGACTTCAAGAACGGGATGTTGGTGGAGTGGCTCCTTTTTCCAGATTGAGCGGTGGTGCTAGCTAGCTATCTGGTATTTAGGCTTCTCGTTGTACCCAGGGGTTAGCGGAAGGAAGAGGATGAGCGGATAGGATGAAATGGAAAGGAGTATTGCTGTGTTGAAACTTCGAAGTTATGAATTGTGGTGAGCGCATTCTGGGTAATCTACTCAGTGACGGTCAAATTTGCGACACATCTGCTATCGGCGCCCGACTACATAACTGCCTCCCTATGCCAATACGTCTAACTGAGGCCTTAGACTAAGTCTTCCCCCCATGAGCTTACCGACCTAGGCCATACCGCATTAGAGGTGGTAGGCAGTGAGTGTTCCACGACAGCTGGGTGAGAACCAGGTGAGCTGGGCAACGATGTCGTATCAGAACACCATTCCTCCTATTCATGCCCCGTAAGACCGGTCATCCTTCTGTTGGGAATCAGGAGATGAAAAATCTTCGTGTATGGTAAGTCGAGTAGTTATGGAGTCTCTATCCAGTGCATTGCAAGCGGCTCTCGAGTTCCCGCCTACAATAGGAATATGCAAGGGTGTCAAACAGCCTGAGACCACGCAAATTGAGTATCCTCGTTGCAGCTTCATTCGTATATTGGTTCTGATGATGATAACAGCTAACTGTCTCTCGTCAGGGC
>QJNU01000250.1:0-99778 GCA_004154915.1 Monosporascus ibericus
CCCCGCCCCCCCCCCCCCCCCCCCCCCCCGCTCATTATGTGGAGATGTACTACGTACCTAAGGTTAGGTACTTTAGGTGCCCCACCGTCCTTTCCTCAAACAACCCCGATTCCGATTGGACAGAACATTTTCTCCTGGAGATTCTCATCAGCCTTGTGGAAGTAGGTTGATGGTGCAAAGTTCGGAGTGAGCGAGAGCCCTGTGGTGACAGTTATCCCATCGACACGTCTACTTTGAATCGATCCAAGACGAACTCTTATATTGTGAACCGATTCACCATGTCGGGCCGGCCGAACAAGAAATCAAAGCGGCAGGATTACCGCCAGGCTCAGAGGGACGGCGGCGCACCCGCGATGCCCAGTAAGAAGTTCTATCGTCAGCGCGCACATGCGAATCCCTTCTCAGATCACAGGTTGATATAGTAGGTTTCCTATGGAGTTTGTTCCTCTTTGCTACGGCGCTGATAGGGATCCAGTCCAAGTACGCCCGAAGACATGGACTGGTCTGCCTTGTTTCCCTCCTTCGTCGCTGATACAGAAGCTGCCCGATCGGCACCCGAGACAGAAGACGCTACCGAAACAGTGATAAAGCCATCAATAAAGAAGCTCGTAAAAGATATCGAGGTTGTGGATGTCGGGTGTGGGTTTGGGGGCCTACTTGTAGCTCTGGCTCCGACATTGCCGGATACCTTACTTGTTGGTATGGAGATCCGGAATCAAGTGGCAGAGTTTGTCCAAGACAGAATCAGAGCCTTGCGTGCCCAGGATTCTCAGGGAAAGCAATATCAAAATATCGCATGTCTGCGGGCCAATACCATGAAGTTTCTGCCCAACTTCTTCCGCAAGGGACAGTTGTCCAAGGTCTTCATCTGCTTTCCCGATCCGCACTTCAAGCACCGCAAGCACAAGGCCCGCATTGTTTCAACAACCCTGAACTCCGAGTACGCCTATGTGCTCGGGCCGGGTGGTATTGTTTACACGATTACGGATGTCCAAGATCTGCACAACTGGATGGTGCAGCATCTCGAGGCGCACCCTTCGTTCGAGAGGGTATCTGAAGAAGAGCAGGAGGCAGACCCCAGTGTTGCTATCATGAGGACCGAGACCGAAGAGGGGAAAAAGGTCGAAAGACACAAAGGCCAGAAATTTGTTGCCTTATTTCGACGTCTAGAAGACCCCGCTTGGTGATGTGGCTAGGAGACGGTGAGGGCTTGGAGCCCATATTGAGGGTACGAAAGGGACTTTTCCCACTGAACATGACGAGACACCTCTTATCTTTTCCCAGACAATAGCACATGCGCCTTCAACTCGGAGGCCATCGATGCTAGTGCGCGGACCCGAGATACCTATCTACGCAACGTTGGACATTCAGTTTAGCCCTGCTGAACCCAATGTCATATCTAAGGCATCGGCCCTACAGTAGAGGTCCGATTGACTAGACTGCTGTCTGTACATATGCAATGAGATCCTAAAATGATGTGCCGGGAGATGTTACGAACTGACGTACCACGTGCGGGATACGTATACGTATGCATATGTACACATACCTATGTATGCATGGATATACACCTAGACAGGTAAGTACAGGCGTCTGTAGTAAGGCAGCCCTAAAGTTGAGATGTAAGATATATATTATACTTATCAATAACGCACCTTTACTGAGGTAATAGACATCTACAAGGTACATAGATACGTAAATACGTAATTAGGTACTATTACACAAAGTCAGTAGTCCCTATCCACCCACAGAGAGGTACTTCATACACCTACATATAGCTGCATAAGTACATATGGAGTACCTTTTAGTCGCCTTGGCATTCAACTAGTCAGTTCTAAGTAACCTCTCCCTCTTTTCCACGCTATCTATCCCTCACTACAAATACACTACAACCAACATCGACGTAACCTATTATAGCTCAAACCATGTCGCGCGAATCGCGCCGACTCGACCTAGATGATGGCCCTTAAGGGGAGAGATGTCCTAATTGCTGGTGTTGTCTGCTTCGTTTCCTGGGGGCATGCCGTCAGCTGGTTTCCCGCCCTACGATGGGCCGGATATGCTTTTGTCACCGGAGTGGTAACGACTATTCTATGCCTTCTCCTTGCCTTTCTAGCCACTTCCCGCGGTTCCGCAGGTACCCGGCGAAACCGATCGTCGCGGCCCAATTCCGTCAGGTTCGTAGGGGCAGAGGCCTGGGCAAGAGAAACGACTGCGTTGCGTGTTCGGCAGACATACATGAAACGACCAGTCTATCCCGACTCTCCCAGGACGTCCAATGCCTTGGACGACCTGATCCGCCTAATAATTCGAGATTTTGTGACACCTTGGTACTCCCATATCAGCAAGAGTCAAGTCTTTCCCAATGAGGTGGACAGGACGGTACGGGATGTGTTGGTCAGCGTTCGAGCCCGTCTACTTGAGACGGATTTGGTTGAAGTTGTCACGGGCAGGATCGTTCCAATCCTTACGGGACATTTTCAAGATTTTTATGATGCTGAGAGAGCAGTCCGTGGCCGGAAACTAAACCGCGACGTCACCGAGTCGGAAGAGCTAGACTTGGCCATCGCCGCAAAGTATCGGGACGGGAAGCTCCACCCTGCCGCATCCCTAGCATACTCGGACACCAAGTTGTTGCAGCAAGATCACCTAAGAAATACGGTTTCTAGAATACTGCCAAAAGTGCTTCCTGAGAAGACTCTCGATAGCCGCGCTGTCTGGAGCATAGTCCGCGAAATCGTGGCTTGTGCTGTCCTGTTCCCTGTGATGCAACTCCTGGCCGAGCCCGATACATGGAATCAAATCATGGAGAACTATGGACGATCTATGTTGCAAGATCGCTCAACGGTCCGCAAGCTCCGCGCCGCCCTGGATACCCACGCCACACCAGCACCAAGAAGTTCCAAGCCCGTCGCCTTTCCTCGCCTTGCCCCTGAAGATAGCGAGCGCAGGTTTGAGAGGTTCATTCGCACAATCCGCAAGGTGAACAATCTATCCGATGCCAGACGGTTCCGAAGCGAGGTTGCCAGTCAGCTCAAGAAGGACTCCCAGAAAGACGGCCAGGATCATGTCTATATCCGCCGATTGGAAATGGGCAAGAGACTTTTAGACCAGAGGGTCCAGCATCTGGCTGCAGGAGGCGATAGACGTGCTGCGGCCACGTGGACTAATCCGACCCCAAGAGCAGGCGCTTCCAAGCTAGAGAATGCATCCTTGGTGGAACTGTTACGTGATCCCTCTGGCCTCTCCTATTTCATGGAATATATGGACCGGCAAAATCTGATGCCTCTTGTACAGTTCTGGCTCGTGGTGGATGGTTTTCGGAACCCCCTGGAAGATGACGGCCTGGAAGACGAACACATGCCTTCGACGTTGCCTCCTTGGACTGACTCCGATCGGACAGACCTGGCTCAGATTGATCAAGCATATCTATCGCGGCCTGAGCTCAAAGTACCACCTTCATCACGGCAAGCTATAGGCGAGTTTCTTGGCGCTGGAAGGAAGGCAACTCCCGAACAATATTACAGGGCACGTAAGGGTGTGCTAAGGGCCCAATGTGCCGTACTTGAGGAGATGCAGTCGAAGTTCTTCCAAGCGTTCAAGAAGTCAGATCTGTTCTTCAAAGCTCTGGCGGCGGAAGACGCTTCGAGCAGTATCCCGCAGCCTCTTCCACTGCCTCCTGAGCCAGGTCCTTCGAAGCCGACCCCACAGTCGAATATCTTCAAGCCCACGGCGGTGTCGAGGCTGAATCCGAAGTTGAATATACCACCGTCCAAGGCTGGCCGAACGGTCTCTGCTACAGACCTCCGGGCCTCGGCAACTAACGGCAGTCATAGTTCGAGTTCTCTGATGGGTGCTCGACGATCATTGGATGGAACTCCTTCTTCGCCTATATTTGACGACGACGACTACGACAATGACCTCTTGGCAGAGTCGACACAAAGCCTTGATCAGGAGCCTATCAAAACCCAACCTGATACTCAAGTCGTGGAGGCGATGGAAGAAGCGCTCAATAACATCATGGAAGACGACCGTCCGCAGACGGCAGAGGAGATTCGCAAGTCTCTATTTGGTAATGACGATGGGGCT
The DNA here is from genome assembly GCA_004154915.1 of Monosporascus ibericus. Lineage (NCBI taxonomy): Eukaryota > Fungi > Ascomycota > Sordariomycetes > Xylariales > Monosporascus > Monosporascus ibericus. The sequence goes on from QJNU01000250.1 coordinate 4,087, forward strand.
TCAAGCATCTTCTCGGGACACGACAACGAATCGGCAAGGGGGTCGATGGATCAGCAACGTCCCGTTCTCACTGCATCCGCAAAGGAGGCCGGGAAGCCAAGCCTTGCCTCGCTGGGGCTTGTCAGTGCCGCATCTCGCATCGGCGTCTTTGTGGACGACGATCTTTTTGGAGACGAAGACAAGTGCTTAGCCGATGAACAAGAAGACTTAAATGAGGGCCATGACATTGAGGACGAAGTGCACGAAGCTGCACCCGGTGACCTAGGACTCGCAGAGGCAATCACGGCACTGACCAACGATATTGATCGGTTGGTGGCTCAAGAGGCGGTTTTAGATTCACTGACCAAGAAAGCTGAATTAACCAACAACACCGCAGAACTTCGCATCCTACGGAAGTCGAAAGCCAGCTTAGAAAGGGAACTTCGGCGAAAGGAGCTTCAAAGGCAGCAATACGTGATTCAAGAGAGCGACAACAGCCTTTACGGACGAGCATCGATCCGGATTAAGTCCATCCAAGTCGGACGAGAGGACGATGGAAAGGAGTTCGCTGTGTATGTCGTAGAGGTTCGGAGGGACGCAGGGGAGAAGATGCCGGCAGCAACATGGATTGTCACTAAACGATACAGCGAGTTCCACGAACTTCATCAGAGACTACGTCACAGGTACCCGTCGGTGCGGCACCTAGACTTCCCTCGGCGGAGAATGGTCATGAAGCTACAGAGCGACTTTCTCCGCAAGAGACGCGATGCTCTAGAACAATATCTTCAGGCACTGCTTCAACTTCCCGATGTCTGCCGGAGCCGGGAATTGCGGGCGTTCTTGTCGCAGAGCGTAATAACCCAAGGGGAGGACTTGATGAGTCGCGAGGACCGGAAAGATATGATAACCCGCCTGTATGACTCGGTCACGGATGGAATGGAAGACATCCTGGGGAACATCCCTATGCTTGACCAATTATCTCTCACTGGGCAAAACCTGATAGCCGCCGCTGCGGGCCAGATGAGCACGATACCAGTCAATGTGAACGGCGACGCCATGGCAACTGCCGAAGCCGAAGCTGAGCTGAACGCATTCGAAAATAAGGAACTCGAGCCCTTCATCAAACCCATCTGCGATATTTTTCTCGAAGTATTCGGGCTGAACCGAGGCAACAATTGGCTACGTGGACGAGCTGTGGTTGTCGTACTCCACCAGCTACTAGGTGGTACGATCGAACGCAAGGTCCGGGATAACTTCAAATTTCTTGTCCAGGAAGACGCCATCCTGAAATACGTCGGCCTCCTAAAAGATAGCATGTGGCCCGGTGGAGAGATGGACCGGAGTAAGGTGCAAAGAACTGCATCAGAGAAGGCGAGGACTCGGAGGGAGGCAAGCTTGATGCTAGCTACCCTAGTTCCTGATCTTGCAGGGAGCGTCGTTGGGCGACTGAACGCGCAGGCGGCCAGTCGCAGGATCTTTGCCACTCTTAACAACCAGAGGCTGAAGTGAGTCTTCCAACGCCTAAATATGCGTGTGTCCCGCGAGGCTAACTAATCTTATGGCAGTGCCCATTTAGCGTTCACCATCATGGATGAGCTTATCGATGTTTTATTTGACGAGACTTGACAAACTGCTGGCAAATAATGGGACCAGGCTGTTGCCCTGCATATTCAGTGTCTAGCATAGCATTGGCGTTCCATGGCTCCTGTTACGATTTCCCGCTGTTTGCGTGGAGGGGCCGCTCAGTCTTCTGTTGCATCAGCTGGCGTTCGGTAATTCATATTTACTGGAAGATACCATGGGCATTATTAGGCAGAGTCGTTGTCCAGCGCAAGCTGAATCGAGGCAATTTCCATTTCATAATTCAGGGGTAGACCCGTATATATTTGCACGGGGGTTCTCGTAGAGGTAGAGTCAAATCTTATGGGTTGGAGCGTGTGTGGGTCTTCGGCCGTTTGGCGGGTGGCGCCCCAAGCTACGACTGTTATTGTTTGCCCCTGGTATGTACAACGAGTCAGCTGAGTCTCGTTGGTTATGCGTCCTATCATCTAGATCGTTTGTGCTTTCAATGAACAGAAATAGGTGCTTCAACATGGGACACGCCAGGTCTCTTGTTCCGAAGAGGCGGCTAAACAAACCGCCTTCGCCCGTCAGAGCAATGCCTGGGCGGCTCAACCCTTTGAAATTGCGTGTATGTAAACGCCATCGAGTCATTTGAACGAAGATAATTCAGTTGTCTCCAGTAGACATTCTTATATAACCTGCCCCATTCTAACGCGAATATCACGCGATATTTAAACCTGTGTCCTAACGGCACCGTGATTAGCATTAATCTAGCCCGGGATAGCCTTTCTTACTTGACCATGAGATCGTATGATAATAGCAGCTGGCTTGGTATATCACCCATGTCTACTTATATGACCATGAGTATTATACAGACGTCTATGTACGAGCGTTCAGATTTAGAATGTTATCACTCCGGTCCTAGTTGGACTGATTCTATAGCAAAGTAGTCACTTAAGCAAGGCCACGCCCCCAGTCCCTGGTTTTACGTTAATACTTATTACCATCTACTCGTGATCGTACGTACATGTCATGTCTCGAGAACGGCTATCAGGTCGCAACCTGATGCGTTCAGAGTAAGCCATGGCTCCTTTCTTGCGATGCCCTATAGAAGCATCTCAAGTCTGGGCACACCCCGGTGGCAAGAGCAGGGTGCATAGGCACGCTGTTGATATTTATTCAAGACGCAGCCGAACCGTGCTAGCCTTGCTTTTCAGCATGGAGCTTATATGCCTTCTATGTCTCGTGTAAGAGGATCGTGGGCCTACAACAATATCCCTACCATTTGTACCTGACGTGTGCTGGGCTACGACGATTGTTGGCAGGGCTCGGCCAGATGCTTGTGATGACACGCGACGGTTCCTCAAACGTAGCACAAGTAGTAACACATTATGAAGCAACTTCACTACCATCATGTTTCAGTGCACACCTTGTAATCTCCGCAACATGCTGTGTCACAGCAGCCTAAGCCGTGAATAGCAAACATCCTTATTTAGCTGAGATGTAGTGGGCTCCTGAGATAAAAGCGCATTCCGTATCACTGCGAGAGCGGTAATAGAGAAAACGGCCCCGTGCAAGTGCGAGTTCGGGTCCGCGTAGGAGATGAGGGATGATGCACGGTGCCACCATCGGCAAGGGGCCACTGACATATAAAGTAGGCCAGCCCAGAGGATCCAACAAGCCCCCTCCCTGGCACTTTACTGGCTTTCCTCCCAGATGCTCCAGAAAGATGGTGCTGTCGTTCGTTATAACCCTTTTCACTCTCTCTATCCCTCTGGTACGCGGTCAGGATTATAGTAATGTTGGCGGTAATCTCTCCTTGAGCAGGGGCAACTGTGCGGGAACGTGCTTCGATGCGGCCACCGTCACACGGACTGTCACAAATACCGTCACTATCAGCTTGAAATATGGGTGTGGCAACTCTAATTCTTCATTCTCTACTCTGCCCCCGAAGACCAGGACAAGGCTGGGGACGACGAGGACATCGACTATCCTTGCGACAGCGGTCATTCCTAGCCTAGCTACGCAACCGATGTCGGCGACAGTCCCCCTTTCTACTTCTGTCAGTTCTTCGACTGCTGTCAGTTCTTCGACTTCGCAGCCGGATACATGGCAGTCGTCCAGGCCAATCACCAGCGTCTTTATAGACCCTGGTGCTTTGGAACAGCCCACATTTACAATGCCGAACTGCTCAGGAACATGTGAGACATATCGCGCCTCGTTAGAAACGAACACCTGTTCTAATACTATCCACACAGTTACGGTCACGGTTTCTGGTGACATCCCAAGCTTGGCGGGCATTTCAAACGTCTCAGCTACCCATCCGCTGCCCTCATCGGGTAGGGGCCAGGGTACTACCATTGCCGGACCGATCCGCGGAACCCCAAGCACTTTGCCTGTGTCTTCTGCAGGACTCGGTTGGCAGCCAAATATGCAGCTTGTTACGAGGGCCCTTGGGGTAATGATCGTGTTTATGCTGTGTGCTTTCTAAGACTGTTGTCAACGAAGAAAACGGTCGAGTTTAGTGAATCGCCGTAACTACGGTTTCATCTTTATGTATTTCTAATTCGAAGTTGTTACTGTCTTATGTACTTAGATTCGATGGTGTGAATATCACTTGTTGCCGGTTCTAGCTGATCAGAGACCAGCTAGCCGGCAGTCATAGGAATTCTCTCCCCGGGGCTTGATGTTCTTGCTGGTCATTTAGCCCCAAAAGCGACCAATAGAAAAGATTATAGACAAACCTCAGATACCTTTCAGGGGAAGACCGTCGGTGGGGTTCGTTGAACGTTATGCCGTAGCGCCTTTGGTTCTCTACCACACAGATTCGTAAGAACCTTGGTTCGTCTTACATACGCGTGTTGTGTTCGCTCAGGTCGACACGGCGATTAGCAGGGCTCCGAGCCCGGTTTTATCGAGTCCCTTCCACCAAACCAGCTTACGGCGGGACTTTGATCTCATGCGAGGAAAGACTCATCTGTCCATGGGAACTCCCTTCGGATGCTCAAAACATACTGCCTATGGACATGATCATAAGAAAGGCACGAGGAGGCAGGGGCGGATAGAATTGGTCCTCCTGAACATCAAACATGGGACTGGACCCTATAGTGATGTCTCTGCTCATCGATCATACAACCTTTTGCATATTAGGAATGACCGGTTGGAGTTTTCTTGCTAAGGGTAGTGTAGGATTGTTACTAAACCTGCCAGCCATGCGTAGTACGGTACGGTATGGAAGCCGCGCTCAAGTCCAGGCGCGATATCACGTTCCCAAGGGGTAATTCCCCTTAAGCTCACAGAAGGGGGGGGGGGTTTGGTACAGACTTATGAGGCCCGTGCCGGTCCTGAGGTTGAGGGCTATTAAGTCGTGCTACTTATTATCTCATTTACAGCTTGCATCAGACACATACGGTGAACCGACAAGACCGGTCTTGGCTCCCAGACCTAGTAACCCACCATGGCAGTAATATGTCCCAACGGGATAAAAGTACGCCTGTCCCTTGTGGTTCAAGCCGGCCACTGGAGTGCCAGAACTTGATACTACGAGTAACGTCTCTTGAACGACAGGGCGTACTAGCTGGCACCTTGACTACCTCAACCAGGTCAAAATCAACTAGCGAATATCTTTTGTAACCTGCGCGGGAATGTGATAGACCCACGAACCATGTACATTTACACATGATTAAGCATCATCTTCTGGGTTTTACGATGTGCCACCAAACCCGTCATCTCCCAAGGCCGTCCCTCCTTGAAGCCAGAGTCTCCAGCAACCACAAGGCGCGAGATAGGCCTCTTTAGAAATGAAGACTTGTCATTCAAACCACTGGTATTAACTTGTCAACCCGTTGCCCTTCACGTGTCCGGATATTCAGCAAAGTGACCACGGCTTCTTCGTTAAGGCTGGCCCAAGCACAACCTACACAAACCGCGATCAATAGGCCCATGCACAGCTTGACGTGTGTAACTCCTAGCCTTATGCTTCCTCTTCTAAAGTGACGACTGGCTCTGCCTAGAATTATTCAAGTCGCTTAGAACTATACAAGGCTAGAGCAGACGTGCGGCCAAGAAGGTGCCTTTTGGTAAGCGACTATTGCTGTGTTTAAGCTAATATCGCTGTAACCGATTCTTCTAACCTCAGTTTCCGCATACGCGAGTCTTTTCACTTATGCATAACTCCGTAGCCAGACTTCGCCCTTCTAACTTTAACCCTTCCAACCCTTCCCTTCTCGTCGCTCATTTGTTCTCAATTCCAGAAGAAAGGCCACCTGCCAAAGGAAACGTAGAAGGAAAACCGGTTGCGGCTCCGTAATTGCGGTTTCCTGCTACCCTCCAAACGCGAAATACCGCCGACGACGCCAAGATGACGCGTGCCACGCAGACCATTTCGATCGCCTTGCTCTTCACTTCTGTATGCAAGGAAAAGAACCCCCATCACGGCCCCGATACCGGGCAACTGGATGAAAGTAATACCCGCTGACTGTTTCCGTGCACAGCTCTACCTGGCGCTGTTCCTGCAGCTCGTGCCCCTGCCGCCCCTCGTCCAGAGCGAGATCGTCCCGGTTGTACGTCCTTCCTTCCTCTAGCTCCGAGACAGGACGCAGTTACAATCATTGACCCAAGACCCGGTTGAGCTAGCAGAGACGTGCCGTGACGTGACGCTGACTCGAGAACGAACCAATTTAGCTGCCCTTCTGGGCCCTCGTGTCGTTCGGCGCCTACCTCCTTTTCCGACTCGGCTGGAATGTCATGACCTTCAACGATGTACCCGAGGCGCACAAGGAGCTGATGGCCGAGATTGACCTGGCCAAATCGGATCTGCGGAAACTGGGCGTTGATGTGGATTAATTCCGGCATGTTGCGAAGACGGACATGCAAACCTTCTGTGACTACTAGGGATAAAGGGATAATGGAGAGCCACGTAATGGACAAGGCGCGTCCCACGCTTATGGACGGGACGAGGCGCTCCGCTCATATCAAGTTGTCTATGCTCGTCAGGTTCAATTTTGAGTTTGGCAATTGCTTATCCTTCCTCTGCGAAAGAGGACATGTCGATCTCGGCATTATATTCACTAAGAAGAGGCCGTGATACGTCTCCCCTGCACCCGTGACCCGGACACATCGATGACCTTCTATCGCTTCCCATGGTTCCCAATCAACCCCTACCCTCGCTAGCAAGCAACGCTACTACAGTCCTCGCAGCCTCCATTGCATCCTCGTTTTTCGTCATCAGCTTGTCGAAGATGCCAGGTATACTCGCCAGCCTTTTAGCCTTGTCACTCCCATGCCCTATCGACAGAAGGTTAGGTCAGCTATGCAACCACGGGCCCTAGGTGAGCCAAACTTACACTTCGCTGGAACTGTGACCAATAATGCCAACTTGCTCTGCGCTTCCCCCGTCCAATCGAAGTTAATGTTCCATTCGATGCGCACTGATGGAGCCTCGTCTCGACCATACAAGTCTATGTCGAGGCTGCTTTTCCCGAGAAAACGTAATAGGTCAGCCCTGCTGAAGCCGTCCCTCTCAGTCTCGGTCTTGTCTGCGCCGTCCATCAGCTCCTCCCCACTATCTACATCGGCATCTTCCATAGCAGCAGATCTGCCCACCCACTTCCTCCTCCTGCCCTGTCTCATCTGTTTCACGCATTTTGCGATGCCATCTCGACTTGCAAGTTCTTTCTCGATAGAACACCAGAAGCGAGCCCTGCGGGTGGCCACGCGAACCCATTCGCCCATAGCCCAGGTAACAACCCCGACATTCCGGATCAAAGCACTGCTGTTCCCGCCCTGGATGGTTCTCTGCACAAATGGCCTCAGCTCCCTCGTAGCTGATGGATCGAGCTGTGACACGCTAAGATCCGAGACCGATAGGGTCTTTGTGTTTACCGTCATCTCGACCCTTGCACTGAACAAGCCGGGCGGTACGGAGGAAACAGAAATAGAATGCTTCTGCATGAGCGGCTTTCCATCCTCCGGATCCTCTCGGGGGAGAATGGAGACGGTTGATGCGAAGGTCAGAGGCGTGAACACTTGGAGGTAGGGCAATTCTTCTTCCGCCGATAGAGAGATTGGATAATGCGAAAGTGGAGTCGTCTCGGTTTCTTCCCGGTCCTCCGTCTCTCCTGGCAGGTCGAGGAATGCCGGTAACGTCTGTTCCGCCCTGCCAAAGGGAAGAAACGATATCGGATCTAGCGCTGCTGGTAACAAGTTCCCGGGCCCCTCGCTAGGTGGTTCGTCCACTGATGGTAACATGTGCCGACGTAGTAGACCGAGTAGATCACTTTTCTCTTCTGCTGTCCAGCGGGCCCGATGCTCCCCTTCCGCATGTTGAGTTTGATGCAACGAATCGTTCGCCCTAGCGGCAAGCTCGACATCGCTCTCGAGTCGCGCAACCTCAGCAAGCAAAGAATCACGGGTCTCTTTCCGATCCGCGAGCCAGTCGCATCCTCTTACTTTTCGTGACGGATGTGGACCTGACGGCTGGTCTGCTAAACTCTCTTCGATACCTTTTAATGCCTGCGCATTTCCGGCTGGGATTTCGGCTTCCCGATGGCCCGGGCGAGCCAGCACGGGTCTAGCCGGGGCCTTTTCGGTCGATCGGGGCGGACGCAGGGGCGGCTGCTTCAGGGGCGAGCTCTTCAGCCTCTCTGACAAGGCCCTACTTCTTCGAGCCCGTTTGGAAGGCGTGTTGTGGATTCCGACGGGAGAAGTGTTGATGGAAGCGGGATCGGATATGCCCTTTTGCGTCGGCGTTGGGGGGAGATCAGGCTCGTCTGGTGGCAAGGTAGGAAGCACCCCAGGAGGGGGTGAGCGCCGTAGCATTCGACCGCGAAAGGGATCTATCGGCTCCTCCTCTTCTCCTGACGGGGCCGGTAAGGGCCTTGGTGCTGGCCTGGCGGCTATCCTGCGCGCTCGCGGAGTAGTTGCATTCCTTGAATGCGGCGGTTCGGGGCTCGAGCGCGCAAGGCTCGCTTTCGTAGGGGAAGCGAACGAGGGTCGGCTAGAGCTAGTCGCCTCACCGGAGGTGGCAGGCGCGTCCGGGCCGTGAACACGAATGGCGTCGGTAGGCGATGTTTTTCGGCGTTTTGGGGCTGAGGCCTCCATCATGCCTACTAGGTAGTTCAAGCAGTCGCTAATCTTCGTCTCTAACTACCTACCTGACACGTCTGAGGCCCCTTCTAGTGTCGCGATGTCGGCTTTTGCTCATTATTCCGCTTTGGCGCTAGAAGTCCGTACTTACATAGTAGATCAGACGCGTCTCCCCAATTGAACAGTTAGTTCTACGCGCCGAGGACCGACCATGGCCTTGCATGGGCTTTTACCGCAGGTGGGTGTGTACATAGCGATCCTACTACTGTTGTAAGTACATAGGTCTCGTATCTTATCTAATCTCCTCGAATCAAGACCTGGTCATGTGACTTAATTGGCTTTCCCCCTCTACAGAATTAGGTACTCTGCAGAATGTAACTCACGGCCGTCTCGTATGCATGTGATGTAGCCGATGACGTTTTTGATAAAGGGCCGTATCTCGCCACATCTGTACCCCGAAGCTTTCGAGCTCAAAAAAGGCCCGCTGGTCTGGATACTTTGGGTACCCGAATGCATATTATGTCAGCATGAACGCGACCCGCCCGGGGACTCTCCCTCTACCGCATGCACCAGACCTGCATGTGTACAGACCCAGCCAGCCTGGGATTTAGATGTCGTAAGTACCTAAATATTTCCAGTTACCTGACTCTTTTCAGATTTCCAGAGCGAGGTTGACTCTGTTGTTACCTAGTTAGTTAGTTCCATGACATAAATCGTTGCAGTCCATATGAATTAAATTATATCAGACAACCTTCCAAGGCTAATCGCCGGACCTGCCTTTCTACATATGTCAATCATCAAAGTTAAAGAATAGGTCGCCATCGCACTCTTCTATTTTCCCAAGCGCGCCTAAGGAAGAAGCCGCTTCCACATTACATCACATCACATCACATCACATCACATCAGTCAGCCATGCCTCCTCCGAGCATGCGACCATTACTGCGGGTCGCCAGGCGATTACCAGAGCTCGATGGGAGGGTCCGAACGCAACGTGCTTTCAGTAACGGTAATGGCAAACTGCCCGCTGGTACTCGTGGGGAGGCCAGCGAACAGGCTATCCCTCTAGGTCCCTATTACGAATCCATCCTCATCAAGCCGCAACCCGTTCCCGACGTTAAGCCCGAAGATCCTCCCACCTCGTCTCCCAAATCCCCGCGAACCACCGTCAAGAAGCCGCCACCCAAGAAACCCGAGGACGATGCGACCCCTACCTCGTCCTCGGCCGCCACCTCCTCCCCCCAACCCACTGCGCCGCCGTCCACCGCGCAGGAGAAGGCCCGTATCATCTTCGGTTCGCGATTAGCCGGTCCCATCGAGAGGGCCGAGCGGCTAGCCGCCGTGCGCGATCGGAGCACCCTGATCGCCGGTGTTCTAGTCCCGCCCCGCCCCGAGGAGCCCGATAACTGCTGCATGAGCGGCTGTGTCAATTGCGTCTGGGATCGCTACCGGGACGACATGGAGGACTGGCTATCCGCCTCTCTCAAGGCCGAGAAGGCTCTGCAGGCCCAGCGAGCTCAGGGTGCGCCCGACGTGCTGGGAAGTGTCAGTGCCGTCAAGGGGATGCCGGGAGTGCAGAGCGCCGGCGCTACCAGCATGGAGGACGACGGCGGGGGCAGCCAGGCCAACTGGCAGGCAGACCTGAAGAAGGCCGACCGCCCTAAGATCGCCAAGGACTTCTGGGACGACGAGCTATACAAGAACGTCCCCGTCGGCATTCGGGAATTTATGAAGCAGGAGAAGCGCCTCAAGGAAAAACATACGCGAGAAGGCACTTTTGGCGCTTAACTAGTCTTATATTACCACATGGTTATCTCTTGTTGCCTGGCTTTGTAGTGTAGCCGCTTAGCGAAAACGCCTGATCGAAGTAACCGTCATTTACATGTTCGGTCGAAGCGGCGACGGCTACGGCGACCAGCAAGAAAGCATGTAGGTAGTGTTGTCATTCCCAATAGAATCGTCATTAAGCCGAGGCCTACATGACCTTGAAGGTCCGCCTGATACAGTCAGTTTGGTCTATTCTATCTCTACGCTGTCGTCGTGTAGTCTGGCGCCAATATTATGCTCCTTTCGTTAGATTCCCCTCCGCTGTAGGTATTGGCTATGAACTAGAACTGCCGTTCTGCCCAGCCTGCCTTTGTCTTCTGGCCAGCTCGTCGTGCTCGTCGATATCTATCGCCTCCCACGGATAGCAGATCCACTCGTCGCCTACCGTCCTGGCAGCCACGTACCTGGATTCTGCCATCATGTCGGGTGGTAGCGTGCCCTTCTTCTTCTTGTCTTTGTTCTGCGGGCCGCACCACCCTGTCAGCCTCTTGCGCCGCTGCTTTACCGCCCTCAGTCATGAGCACTTACGTGTAGGACAAATATGCTGAATTGTGTCTTCTCGCCTTCGTGGCCTAGTTTTTGCCGCACCTGCTCGACGTCCTTCTCGAGCTCCTTGACGGCGTACTCGAGAGTCGTCCGCGTATCATCCACCTCGTCCACTATCAGGATACGCTTTCCTACCAGATTCTTCATTTCGCCGAGGCTGGTGAAGTCTAGCCATTGGGTCCGGGTAACCTTTGTGCCCATCTTGTCGACGGAGCCGGTGCTACTGTTGGAGGGCTCGGCGACGGGCAGCTCTTCATACAGCGACAAGCCAATAGCTTGGATCGGGATGTTGGGGCTGCCGGGTTGCTTGAGGAACGAGCGCAGGATCCGCGCGGGCACGTAGCCTCCACCGCCAATAGCGATTATGAGTTGCGGTTGGAAGGAGGAAAGCAGCCTCGGCGCTGCCTCCTGGCATAGTTTATGCACCTGCGTTCGGATTAGGGTCCGTCTGGGACGCCGACTGCGTGCATATGATGGTCATCGCGGGGTAGAGTGATATAGACGGACGGTGGAGGGCGGCATGGAGGGGTTGAGGGAACCTACATCGTTATAAGTGACGTACAGCTTCTCCACCATCTTGACCTTTTTTCTTTGCGCTCGGGGCGAAGAGACAGAATATATGGATCGTGACAAACAAAATTCGAAGCGAAACCGTCGATGCGATCGGCGGAAAGCTAGGAACAGAGAAGGCAGAAAATTGACTGCACGATGACAAAAGAAAAGGTGAGTATAAGTAAAGAATATACCCAGAAAGAAAGCCCACGCTAGAATATTTTCTTACTCTACGCCTCACGGGGGAAAAAAAAAAAAAAAATTTCTGGCTTCCAAACTCGGTACATACGGACGAGATCGATACCTGCCCAAGGATGAATGTTACTGGGTATTACGACTAACGTATGTACCTACATGGTGTGTAAGTACCTACCTACTTACATGTAACCTGAAAAATAAATAACCTTGAAAATCAAGACACTGCTAAGATCGAATCAGCAAAAGGCTAATGCACCCCACACTGACTAATTAGGCAAGTCATCGTTCGCTACAATGATAGGTAGTCCAACCCTGGATTCCTGGGAGATACCGGTAACGGCCGTCCGCAACCCTTCAAGTGTTACCAACCACCCCCGTAGATACCTGATATACCTTGCCTTATTGTATATGGCTTCCTCAGCCCATTCCTGTACATACTGGTCCCCCGTCTAGGTAGCTGGGAGGTGTCGTGCGTGGCCCCGTATTGGAGATGTCAGTTTGTTCTACAGCCCATACTGTGCTACGCGCTCCGTCGAGCCACTTCCTTGTTCTCTATACGAACGTAGGCAACGTAGCAAAACCCCAAGGGCGGCTGTTTATTATATGGTCACCGCCCGTGATGGGGGCGGATCAAATGTTGATGACAGACATATCAATAACCTCCACGGAGATCCCTCTCGACGCCGGCAGCTAAAGTTACCTAGTGAAGTCGTAGATACCCCCACCAAAATAACATTCTAGGCTAGGGAATAGAGCCTGCTCGCAGCTCGGCGCGGCCGTAGCGGAATGGAACGGATATCCTGGTGAGATCCACTCGTCCGGGTTATACAAGCCAGCATCAGCCAGGCCCGAGGGAGAAGGCGACCCGTGGTCCCTGATAGGTAAGTCCGACATAGAAGGATCCCCTTGGGGGACAGTATGGCCTCCTGCCTGTGGCGAGCCATGTTCGCTTCGTCCTCCGTCACTACCACCTGCTCGCCTCGCCTTTCTAATGCGTGATTCCACGTTACGCCTCGCCAGTTCCCCATACTTGAAAGACCAAGCTTTCCCCGGAGCGTTCCGCACCCAGTCATCGATACGAGTGATCAGGTTGAGGCTGACCGGATCTGGTATCTTGGACTGTGATTCATCATAATGCGCCAAAACGAGCGCGCAGTATCCAATGCAGAGACAAAGACAAGTCGGAACTGAGTCCATGAGGAATGGGGGCATGTCCAGGAATGTCTCTAGCACGAGCCGAGCATGCTTACACGCATGCGCCCTCATAACGTTGTCTTTCGCACACCTGTCGTGCCTCTTGCCGGCATAGGCCTGGGTATCTTCACTTCCAGTCTCAGGCTCTCCGTCAGACAAGAACGTTTTGGGTTGCAGAGCCCCACCATTTTCTTCTAAGCATCGCAGAGAAAAAATGAGGCAGGCAGCGTAATATCCAACCTTGAGCATGGACGATGTCGGCAGCGCTATATCATATCTCAGTATTTGGTTTTTCGACGATGTGGACAATGCAGAGGACGGGCCAACGTACACCAGAGATAATTCCACTCCTGTCGCCATGACATGAAATCCTCGCAGTCACCGCCGTCACTAAGATAAGAGTGGCTGCTGAGCTTCTGGTGCAGATTCGAGTAGAGAACCACCTCTGCTACGAGCACTGCGTCCTGCATAGTCGCCTGGTAGAATTCAAGCAGTAGGTTACACTGGTTGATATAGGCTGCAGGTATTGTGGAGGGTCGCCCCGTGGTGGCTGCCCATCTGATGGCCGCTCTTAGCAACTACTTGTAAAGTAGGATGCGGTGCGATACGTACTGTAGGTGATGAAGGCATATCAGAGAAAAAAGGCGGATAGCTCGTTGGTCGTCAGGGGTCGTGCTGCGCTGCTTTATCCTGCTTACGATCTTGGAGAAACTTATACTCAGCATTGACTGCTTAGCGCAATATCCTGTGAGCAGCCAGCTATCAATGTACTCGCTTCCTTGCTACCAAAAGGAGGTCAGATTTTATAGCCTGATCTAGGAGTTCACAAGACTCACATTACTTGGCGTGTTCGGATTGTTGCTCATCAAGAATATCGCGTTTATCTCCTCCAGTGTCAATGGACTGGAGAGCAGAGCTTGACCAAGCGTGAGGCGGACCTGTTCGTATATCTGGCGATGTAGTGGCGTGCCACATAGGTCTCTACGATATACTATCCCATGTAAGCAGCAAACGCTGTGCAGGAAAGCGGACGCCTCTCGCTGGCCCCCTGACCGGGACAAGGCTTCTACGTTACAAGCGATTAGATTGTGGCCCTGGTAATTAGAAAACCTGCCTAGCCGTCAATACGATAGAAACACGGTATGTGCTGTGTGTAAGACAATATTCTGAATAACTTACAGCTCAACCAAGTCTTTGGCGACCTCCTCATCTATAAGTTGAAGTTCCACCAGATCAAGATTGGCATATTTGAACAATCTTCTGTATCCTTTGTAGACCTGTGCGTTTATCTCTCTCAGGACAACTATTGGAGCCGAATTCGTTCCACTATCTGCTGGTCTCGAAAGATACGTTCGTCCATTTGATTGCTCCTCTATTTCAGACCCATGGTCATTATTTAGATTCGCTGAAACCTGACCAGCAGTGGGAGGCCTTGATTCTGGCTGCCGTTGTGATTTAAGGTCTGTGATTAGCAACTGAATATCCTTCAAAGCATCATCATGCCGCCGAAGCCTAACTTTGCATTTAGTATTATAGGATAGTAATAGTATACGGTCCTCAGGGCCTGGGTTACTACACACCGTTCTTCAATACTAAGTCCAGGTTGCTCTGCGGTTGAATTCAGTGATATGGGGTTCCCGTGTTCTACACGAAGTGAACACTCGATTCTACGGAGCCAAACTATCAGTCCCGTGTCAAGGTTCAGCTGATGCGCGTGAAATTTCCCCGAACAAACCTTAGCGTTTGGCATCGGTGGCAGCCTTGGGCCCCGGGTTCGTATTCGCAGCGGCACTTTAACTTCTTTGCATGTGAACACTGAAGGTTAGGGTTACCTGTTACTTTGGTGTGCAGACCTAGCATATATGCTACGTACCCGACAAGATATGCAAGAAAATGCGCGGCGTCGCCGTTTCTGGTCGGATCCATCACCCAGCTCTCCTTCCGAGGAGGTTCGATTTCTCTTGGCTGGCCCTTGGGTCGTGGTTGTCGCTTCCGGTATGGCGGTAGCTGCCAGAGCCTCCCCCTTGCTCGTGGTCTGATCAGGAGACGATGAGGACGAAGGCATGATTCCTGCACCACTAGGCCACAATGACTTGTTTGGTCTTTCTGACCAGAGTGAATCGAGGCGATACGCGGGAACACGACGGTGATCGTCGGCAATGAGCTATAATTCAAATGGTGAAGGTTTGCACTCGAAGAGGAGCGAAGTGCCAGGTTTGTACAAAGTACCGCCGGTTACCGCCGGTTACCGCAGGATATGTGGATCCTGCTGGTTAAAAATGGACACCGTCCCATACCACCCATATGCCGCCGCCATAGTTGCGCTCTAGCCCCCCTATTTTCCATATCCACTATATGGAATCATGTGACTCCTCCACTTACCCCCTAGGCCAGCAACAGACTTCTACATAAGGCGATGGGGAGTTATGGGGTGTTTGAAGGCTTCTGTAGTTCTTTTCATCATCTGACCTTTGTCAATGCTCATTCTGCCAGTTTACGAACGCAGCCTTAGACGCGGCCATTGACGCGGTCTTCCCTTCATTCTCGTTGTAAGTTGCAGTAACATGGTATCGGGTAATATCATGCACTAAAATAGGATTGTCCATGGCTACCTATCTCCCTTCTTTCACGGCCTAGAACTTAACCCTTCAAGTGTGACGTATACCGGCTTTGCCGCTTGTCCTAGAACCATTGTTCTGCTAGGATGTGGAGAGATAAGGAGAAATTTCAAGCTGGGAGCGTGCTTTCTTGCCAGTCTTTACCACTAACAACCGAATATTTCATGCCGCTACGATTTGCTTAAATTCGGTAGACATCGTATGAAATTCGTGAATACCTTGAAGGTTTCTGAGCGGCTTTGTGTTTATTTATTACTGGCCTGACGTTCGTAGATATACTCCGTCCCCCCAGCAGGGTATCATCTTTCCTACATCCAAGCATGATCCCCAGCTGTCGTTCTAGCCAGTCTTTAGCTATCAGTCTCTACACTAGTGCAGTTGTTGTATCCCGCCAGCTAGATATCTGTTCATTTCGGCATTTCAATTTCGAATCAGAGATAGCTCGCACTGTCGCATCTTGCGCAACACGACACCCCGGGGCTCGTGTAAGCCATCTCAACCGGTATGGATTTAGCTGATAGTCACCACCACTGGCGCCCGGGAGATTTCCGAATCAATAATGATTGTGATGTGGAGGCTGCGCTTGATGGTGGGCAAGCCGCGATAGAATATCGCTTTCGGAATTTGCCAAACCACCTCGACCAAATGCACATCGAGCCCATCATAATCAATGACGATGACGGCGACGAAGAGCGCCAAGAGGAGTACTTAGCTCCTGGTATCTCAACGGTGATCAACTTGACAGGGGATGCCTCATCTCATAAACCGCATGTTCCCAGTCCCCCATCTTCCCTCCATTCAGCGTCTCCCTTAGGGCGCCCCTTAAGCCAATACCGATACTATGGTGAACTATTACAGACCGGTGTTGCAGTCGAGATGCCCGCGATCCCGGAATTGCATCAGGCATCGTTCTTGTACATCAAGTCCATCATACACGAGCCCGACCGCGGTGTGTTCCTTTCTGGCCTGCCGTTGACGAGAACCAGACACCTTCGAGGCATTCTCCCTCGGCTCCGAAACGAGCTCTGCTTAATACACGAGGTCAGCAATGACGATGACAGACCAGCCGATGAACAGGCATTGATTAAGCTTGAAGTGACGAAAGTGATCGGCGCCAGGGCGCTTCACTTCACAAACGCCGATTTCCCCCAAAAAAGGTATCCGCAGGGTCTTCATTCGACCGTTAGCGAGATTGAGCAGAAAGGAATATTGGTATGTCGCTGGAGGTACACGCTTGCATACCGAGATCGGCCGGCTGGCGGCAAGTCCCAGCCGCCTGAGGAGTTCGGCCTCGAACACCTCAGCCGAAAAGACGCGTCTAGTGCGCCCTACCGCGTCTCTGACATGAAGCGGCGTAATATATGGAGAGGGGGAAAGACTCGAGGTGGCGCTTTCCATCCCCATCGGCCAGCAGATAGGGAATTCACCGTGGACGTCGAAGTAGAGCCCGACCTTGAATGCCCCTCAGAGTCGGAGGAACCCTGGGAGGACAGACGACCACAGCAGCAGTACACCTTCGCCGACATGTTCTGTGGAGCGGGCGGCGCCTCCTGTGGCGCGGAAATGGCCGGCTTCTCGGTTAAGCTGGGTTGCGACAATTCTCCACATGCCTGTGAGACCTACCGTCACAGGTTTTCCGGCTCGGAGCTTCGACAGATGGACATTTTCCAGTTTATCCTCGAAGATGCCGATTCTACCCTTCGCGTAGATGTCATGCATCTCTCCCCTCCCTGCCAGTTCTGGTCTCCGGCACATACGGTTCCCGGGGCGAACGACGATGCCAATATTGCCAGTCTCTTCTCGTGTCACGAGCTGATAAAAAAGCTACGCCCTCGGCTCTTTACGCTGGAGCAGACTTTCGGTATTCTCCATCCCCGTTTCGAGCATTACTTCAATGCTCTGATCCACGGCTTCACACAGTACGGCTATTCCGTGAGATGGAAGATCGTCGATCTCTTAATTTGGGGCTGCCCGTCGAAGCGCAGGCGTCTGATCATGATAGGCTCATGTCCCGGAGAGAAACTTCCACCTTTTCCTCCGCCTACACACTCTGGAAGTCCGCAGCCAGGAGATGGCACGAGGCCCTATGTGACGGTCAGGGAAGCCTTGCGTAAGATCACGCCAGAGAATACCATGCAGTATCCTCTACATTCTTGTTGTAGGGAGAGATGGTGTCCCGATACTCCTTTGCAGCGTACAATCACATGTTCCGGTGGGATTGGCAACTACCACTACAGTGGCAGGCGCTATTTCAATCTGCGCGAGTACGCCACGCTCCAGGGCTTCCCCGTGGACTATGAGTTCAGATCCTCCAACGTGAAGAAGCAGATTGGCAACGCGTTTCCCCCCTGTGTGGTTAAGACACTCTATAAGCACATAAAGCATTGGCTTCTGAGGACGGACCACATCAGATGTCTCGAGGACGAAAATGATGAGTTATCCGGTAGTGACGGAAGGAGAAGCATCGACGGACACGTCTTAGAGGTCGATAGTGACGAAGACGAAGATCAACCGGAGTACCTGGGCCAGCGTGTTCTTTCTCCCAGTGCCAGCAGTCCTGTTTCCGATGGATACTCTAGTCGGCCGCATGAAATGGGATTTGATACACAAAGCAAACGCCACATCACCTTCCCTGCATGCATCGATGCGAATCAGCGCCATCACATTAGGTACGTGGACCTCACGGGGCCTATCGATCTCACGTAAGGCTCAGGGGCTGGGGGGGTGGGGTGGTACAGTGTTGTCAATAAATCAAGCAGTGATTTGAGTGGCAGTGTGGATGTCCATTTTCTCAATCGACATGCTCATGAGTTACGGACATGCCCAGTATGTTAATGCAGATTCAAGACCGGGCCTATATGAGGACTGTGAGGGATTAATAATCAGATCCGTACCTACTAGCGCGCCAAGGGGTGATGTCAGACGTTTACTTGGTTCGAACGAACCTCCCGTGATTACTTGAAGGCTCGAAAGCGCTGCCAAAGCCTAGTGAAAGGGATTTTCAAGCGAGAAAGCAACCATGGGGATGCTTTGAAAACAGCCCCTTACGCTTGTTAGTAGTCCGAAGTGCTTAAGTTCCAATATACGCGCCTGGATAGATTGCTGAAGAACCGAAATCCAATATTTCGAATAGCTAGGAGCGTTCAGACCCGTAGGCAAGTCAGACCATCTTTGTTGGTACAAAAGCGAGAGACTAGCACTTCGGACGAAGTGACATGCGAAGCAGGCTGAGAATTAAAGCATCAGGGGCTACATGCACTGACTACTGCCAGATCAGAGTCATCATTTTACTCTGCATTCTTTCCGTTACTGGAGCTCCAAATCTGCATTACACAGAGCGCTCCGTACTGAATTTGGTGGCTTGAACAAACAAGGGTTGAGGGTTTCCTGGACATGGCATTGTAGACCGGCACGGGAAGCTATACTATCTCACTCGTAACTGTGAGCAACCAAGAAACTTGCCGAATCACGATGCAAGCAAATCTCATGCGAACCATACCAGTTAAATAAAAACCGAATAATGTCTAGAGTAGTCAGCTTAAAAGCGGCCATTAGGGGCGTACACTCGGGTCGCCAAAGTACTACATGGCCCATGGAATCATATATGTAGATGGGTCACGGTCAACCCGCTGCACGTCAAACCTTCAATTTATGCTTGCAATAAAATGATCATGGAAAACCCTTGTGGCGATACACACTTCTGTTATGTAGGCAGCTGGTAGATTCACGAGGGAATACGAACCTGCCACGCGTCTGTCTGCTTAACATCATCATCACCGCACAGACCAAGCACTTTCAATTTGATGGAGTGTTGTTTCCGGTGGTCCGCTGTACAATAATTATGCGGTATTGTCTACGTATTGGCGTGCGCAGCGATGCACCCTGCAATAATATCAGGGTCTACTTATCCACCAGCTGGGCCAGCTGTTGAATTCAAGCATGGTGGAAGATCATGCAGATGGCAGGTGGGATGCGACTAGTTACATGAAAATGTATGTTACATTTGCAATTTATTCAAGTATTTTGATTGTCCGGTAAATGAGACCTGCTGGTATTACAGTAGGACTCTAAGCAAATGCGGTTTAGCACCTGTATCCTAGTCTAGCCATAGAAACGTCTTTGAGTAAATCTGGAAGCGTCTTTCTGGTGGGGGACCGCCAAGGATTAAGGAGATATCCTCACTAGCGACGGATAGGCTCGGGACGACCGGCTGCGTCCGAATAATCGCACAGGTGGGATCATTGCCAAGCTGTTCGAACCATGAACCGAAGGAGCCGGACGGATAATATTAGACAGGTGGATACTGTACGGTAGTACGATTTCTTATTTAGCGGGCCCCTATTGCCTGGTGCAGTGTCCGATATGCTTACCAAGAAATAATACAATGCCGGCTTCTAATATAATCCCGCCGGACATATAGGAGCAGTTCGGTTAACTTCACCATAGCGTGGTGATTGACATTATTCTACAAAGGTCGGAAATTTCGACGAATCAAAATAAATCCCCATAGACCCATAATCCTCTTCACCACCGATTTCGTTGTTGGAAGTTTATGTCCGTGCGTTCACCAAACTTAAAAAGATAATTAATTTTTATTGGGTGCATCGCCGAAAAAATGGGGATGGGCCCACCATCAAAAATACAGATACCTGGGGTACAAGCCCCAAAATACATTATCGGAAAAACTAAAGTATCTTCACCATCACCAGCTTATGGTGAAGTTAACCGAACTGCATCATAGAGTAATCATAAGTTTTTCGCCAAATGTGGTGGTGTACTATGAGAATGAACTTTGCCAGGGGGAATCTTTTCGCTGCGTATCTATGGAGTAAGATAATAATAAAACAAGGATTCTATTATAGGCAGTCAGTACAGGGTCTGGAGTGGTAGTAGACTACTTGACACCCCCCTGACTTCCCCGCCAATGGAAATGATGACCGTCGCGAATAGAGCCTCATAAAACTGCCGGTTTAGGTTGCCTGGCGGTTGGAAATATCCGGTCCTGCACAGTTCAAGAGACGACCCATCAACCAGTTTTAAGTCACCGCATCCAGTTGTTATCTCAGCATGTAGCGACGCAGGGACAACTTCGTGCCCTATCCTCCAAGGTCATCTCCCCCTATCTCGAACCAGTTCGAGACGGTGCTCATTTCATCGTGTAGTTGAAAAGCAGGCAAGAGCCGCGTCTCCTCTCGATAATGACCTCCCTTCTCATCACTACCACGCTGGTGAAAAGCAGTACTCGTTCCTTCGGTAGTGTCGCTCTTTTTACTTGGGAAACAGTGCCCACTCCACTGTTCCAGTCCACTCCTTCCAGTCGATAGTCGATCTTTAACTTACAATGCACTTTACAACCCACGGCCCCCTGGCCGTGGCCCTAATGTCCTGGCTCGCCAGTGCCACGCCCGTAGACGTTATTCCTCGAGCACCCCATCCGGGCCTGTTGAGTGGTGGTCATGACGGCAAAACTGTCTCCGCGAGCGTCAGCCTCGATGTGACACTTCAGGACGAGGTGCTCGTGGCTGGTGTCATTGCCGACGCCGCTGTCCCGCCTGTTCTGGGAGCTCATGCCGATGCCGACCTAGCTGTCATTTGCAACAGCTGTTATACGAAGGGCAGGGTCGACGCCAGCATCTCGCTTGCGAAGACAGTACCTTCTTGTGAGTGATACCAGAAGCCGTTCTTTGTCCACCTCTGTCCCAATTGCACCTGGTCTCCCATTTGGCTTCATGCACTACATTTTCACACCAGGGACCTGTGGTTCTGCCAAATTCGGAACGAGCATGTAGCTGATCCTACTCGACTTAGTGAGTCTCTCCCTGACTGATATCGAGGCTTATCTCGATTTGGATATCAGCATCGGTGCCGCAACCACCATTGCTGTCAACTTATTTACTCCTGATCAACATATCGAGCTGTCACTTCCTGGACTCGATGTTGCTGCCAAGATCTATTTGGATCTCGTGTTGGACGTGGAGGCTGCTATTGATCTGTCCGCGGGCCTCTACATTACGCTTGCTGATGAGGCTACCTTGGAGACGGACATCCTCACCGGAAAGATCATCGAGGCCGCTTTGTAGGTCTACTTTGTCACTACCGAAATGTATGGCTGACTGATGTCACAGCTCCGGCTTGTCTGTCACGACGCTGCCTGTCACCGTACGTCTCGGCTGCACTTCTCTTCGAGCCGACCTCCGTCTTCGTGTTCAGCTTGCTGCTGGTTTGGGGCTCAACGGCGATGTCCTCCCCATCGTTGACGTCCTCCCCGATATTGGCGCCGGGCTCGAGGTCGCCGTCTTCGCCAACCTTATCGAATACGTGGGTTTCTTCTGCAACACCCCGAGCTGCCCCTTGTCGGAGGATTCTTTTGGCCTCAACGTTGGCGCGGCAGTTGGTCTCGGTGTGAAGGTCGAAGATATCCTCACGCTTCGCCTTGCTCCCACCATTTCCACCGCGCTTCTCAGTGTGCCCACGTCGACTCACTGTGAGCACGTCGGCCCTCTGCCTACGGGCAGCGGTCTTCCTCCTGCCAATGGTATTACCAGCGGTATCCCTTCTGGGAGCGGTATTCTTTCCAGCGGCCTTCCTTCTGCCAGCGGTATTTCTCCCAGCGTTATTCTTCCCACCGGCTTTCCGTCTGATATTCCATCCGGTATTGCGTCGGAGATCACGGCCCCGTCGGCCACTCTCCCTGTGGAGACTGCATCTACCGTGTCTGTATCGGCCATCACGCCGGCGCCATCAGCAACTGGGGGCCTGATAACATCGACTGTGACTATACCACAGACATAGTAAGTAGACCCCTTGTCATATACTGGATCGACCGATCCCTTCTTCGAACATGTCGGGGACGCTTTTCCAGTTTCGGAGCCTGTGCTAATATACTTGACCATAGCACAATTACGACGTGTGCTGCCCACGTACCGAACTGCCCTGGCGAATACCAGGAGGAGAAGACGGTCATCCACACAGTCGTTTATACTACCGTATGCCCGGCAACGGCGTCGGTCACGGACCTGCCGCCTAAGGCTACCCATACTTCGGCTGTCTCTTTCGCGAAGCCCCAGCCGATGGTTACACTTGTTCCGACCTCTTGCGTCGAGACCTTTGCTCCCCCGGCAACCGTTTCCAAAGTGACGACTTGCTCTTCGGCCGTGCCCACTACAGCGGGTTCCTACCGTCGCTCCTACCCTGTCGCGGATATGCCGGGGTCTGAAGATGCTACGGCCAGCAGCAGCGCTTCTAAGCCCTCTGTCCCTGAGCAGAGCAGCAGCTACGGTTATGACAGCTCGACTGCAGGAGCGGAAAGTCCTGCCCCCACAGTTTCTTCCCCCCCTGCGCCTCTGTACCCGACGATGGCTCCGCCACCGACTTCAGAGGCGGACACCCCTGTCCCCACAATCTCCTCATCTCCCACTGCGCCTCTCTACCCGACGACCGCTTTACCTCCGACTACAGGAGCGGAAACCCCTGTCCCTGAGCAGAGCAGCAGCTATGGTCATAGCAGCTCGACTGCAGGAGCAGAAATCCCAGTTCCCACAGTTTCTTCCTCCCCTGCGCCTCTGTACCCGACGATGGCTCCGCCACCGACTACTGGAGCGGAAACTCCTGTCCCCACAATTTCATCACCCCCTGCGCCTCTCTACCCAACGAGCGCTTTGCCACCGCCGGGGCCCGTCTACAACACCACCGGCCTGCCACCTACAGGGCCGGGCTACAACACGACTACATATCCGTCTACCCATCAGACCAACCACCCAAGCGTCCCCATTTCCCCGAGCGGCACCACTTCCCCGAGTGGCACCACTTCCCCGAGCGTGACAACCTACCCTAGCGTCCCAACTTACCCGACTGTTCCGGATTCCCCGGGTATCTCCACGCAGCCAAGTGTTAGCTCGTTTTACCCCACGAGCAGCTCTGGAGTCCCGTCTCCGCCGCCCATCGCTACAGCTGGTGCCGACAGGAATGGTGCTCAAGGAATGGTCGGCGCCATTGTCGCGGCCGGTGCATTCTTTGCTCTGATTTAGGTGGTTTTATGGAAAGGTGTTGCTACGTATTGGGAACCTTGTAATTAGAGGCTGAGTTGAGTTTAATATTTTAATACGAGAGCGAGTTTCCCTATCCTTGTTCCTTAACTACTTAGGGTTCGTCAACTGGGTCTTTTGAGGGTTGGCACTAACCACCCCTACGCTACCCACGAGCACTCACCGATGATATTTTGAATCATAAGTAGTTAAGCTCCGTAACCAATACGGAATTACCTTTATAATAAGTATTTACAAGGTGCCACAAGCTTTAAGCTGTTATAACGTATTAATTTATATACTGGTTAGTAAGTGGGTACCAATGGGTGCGTAATTGCGAAACCCTATATCTTTTCGCCTTGAATTTCGTATTCGTAGCATATGCCACGCGATTGAGCTTCCAACTCGCCGGTTGGGTATATTGGCTCACGGTCATGTGATGAGCATCTCCAGGCTTACGTGTGTGTCGTGGTTCACAGGCACATTGTGTTGATGTCAGACCACAAGAAATCGAGTTCCATCTCTACACCCTGACTTCCACAACCCACCCATGCTCTGTACGACGCTATTGTCAGCAACCATGTGCCAGCGTAGGGGTGACAGACTAGCCACCGCATAAAAAGGGTTTCATCGACGAAATATATAGAGGTTAAAGGACTCAATAGAATTAGGGTTCTTCCCTGACATTCCGTGTATTAAGAATGGGGAGTGAGCATAGCTCGGTACATGTAGACCTTCCGGCGTACCCTATATAATTACACCCAGCCGTCATGAAGGTCTAATGCCGCTTACATTATTTCAAATAGCGTCTAATAGGTTCAACTTTGTACACTCCGAATCCAGAGTCGTTAAGTTATTATTACGGCTTTACCATCTAATATTCGTTCCTCGACGATATAGTCTTGGCACGTTTATTATATAATCTTACTAAGAAGACCTTGCCCATGTCCGTTTTGCATTATGGCGGCCCTAAGCGAGTTAGTCCCGCGCCGATCTCACGTTCCTTTTCCCCGCATCAGGTTCCTATGCGGTTTCTGTATTATTCTAGCAATTTTGTTTTGTTCATCGAAGGTCTTTCGCCGCAACCCCATCTGCCCTCTCCTGCAACCCCTTCTACATACAGATCCTCCCCAAAAGGGAACAAAGAGGAGAAAACTGGCGGATTGTTAGTGTTAGTAGACTGCGTGCCACCGCTGTTGAGTCTAGGAGCAGTCGAGAACGATGGCCCCTCCATTCCGTGCTGAGCATCTCGGCTCGCTGTTACGCCCCCAGGATCTCTTGGATGTGCGAACACGCATCCGCGACCAGGCTCTGTCTCCAGAGGAGGCCGGCCTCCAAGCAATTGAGAAGAGGGCTGTTGAGGATGTTGTCAAAATGCAGCAGAGCCTAGGCTTTAAGGCCGTCACCTCGGGCGAATTCGTTCGCACCCGCTTTTGGGGGCTCATGTGGGTGAGGGGACATCTTTCAAATCTGGAATAGGGGCTGGAGTCTCGGAGAAAATCTTCAAGTCCCTGCTCCCGGATTCTGGACTATGTTTGTTGACTATGGGTTCCGCAGGACGAGTTCACTGGCACCATCGCGCTCCAGGAGGCCGATGCCGCCATGTTTCGCTTGTATCACCCTGATGTTGTAAGTTTGATCGAGAAAGACAGGCACGTGATGCCCGGAGATTCGGTCATTGCCGCCCAGAAGCTCTCGTATGACCGCACCAAGTCAGTCTCGAATCTTCACGAACTTCGATTGGTCCAGTCTGCCTTGCCTGAAAGTGAATG
This sequence comes from Monosporascus ibericus, assembly GCA_004154915.1. NCBI lineage: Eukaryota > Fungi > Ascomycota > Sordariomycetes > Xylariales > Monosporascus > Monosporascus ibericus. The sequence goes on from QJNU01000250.1 coordinate 29,443, forward strand.
GGGTAACATCAAGCTAACAGTCATCACCCCTGCCTGGTTCCATAGTAAGGAATTTCCAGAGTTGTTGTTCTGCCCCTCATTGTCTACTCCAGGGGATGAATTCCCTCGTGGAGTATTCTGGCTGTGTAGGGCATCCGAAGCGTGCCATACATTTCCGGCTACTCACGAGCTATGTAGAAGGAACCTCGGCTGACTCGGATGTTGCAGTGAGGTACAAGCAAGGCCGGGCGTATACGAAGGAGGCTTACGCGAATGATGAGGAATATTTCAAGGACGTCGCCAAGGTCTACCAGGTAAGCACCTAGAATCATCTACTTCACATCAACCAAGGACGTGGTGTCTACCCGCACATATGCCACCGCCTCCGTTCCCGAGAGGGGTTTCTGGACGCGCCTGTGACTCTCCGGAATTCTAATATTAGACAATTGCTAACATCGGAATGGCTGTATAGGCTGAGCTTTCCGCGCTCTATGAAGCGGGTCTTCGGAATGTGCAGTTCGACGACCCTGGGATGGCTTGTGAGTGTCTTACCGGATAAACTGTACCAATTAGCTGACCGGCTCGGTAGATTTCTGCTCTCAAAAATTTCGGAGCGGATGGGAGGAAGATAAGGACAATGTCGGCAGCGTGGAGGACTTTCTCGATGCTTACATCGAGCTCTATAACGATTCCATAAGCAAGTGCCCGGCAGACATGCATACTGGAATTCACCTGTGCAGAGGTAACTTCATTGGCGGGAGACATTTCGCCGAAGGAGCCTATGATATTATTGCGAAGAAGCTGTTCCAAAATCTCAACGTCAACACTTTCTACCTGGAGTACGATACGGAGAGAGCAGGTGGTTTCGAACCGCTCAGGTACCTGCCTAAAAACAAGAACGTCGTCCTCGGGGTCATCAGCACGAAGGTGCCTCAGTTGGAGGACAAGGAGGAAATGAAACAGCGCGTCTACAGGGCTGCTGATTTCATAGCAGAAGGAAATGGTCAAAGCCGCGAGGAAGCCTTGAAACAAATTAGCGTCAGTCCGCAGTGCGGATTCAGCACGCACGAAAGCGGGTATCCCCTCACATTGGACGATGAAAAGCGCAAGCGTAAGCATACTCCGGCGTCATTTCTTTTCCCTTACTTACTACCCTGTGCCCCAAAATCTCCTACCCTACGAGCCTATTGCGCAGTCTCTGGTCCTGGATCCGCGTTTTATGATGCCCTGTCACTTCGCCCACCAAGATCATTCAAGAGTATCGGTCGCTGACGCGCTCTATTTGCAGTGGCGCTTGTGAGGCAGATCGCAGACGAGATATGGGGTGAGCCATGAATATGGCGGGGATGCAGGGGCCAAATAAGAGTTACAGTTTGAGACGGATTTGCCGAGCAATCAGCGCATGAAGAGGCCATTAGCTGCCACGGTCACTAATTACCGGTCTATATACGTTAAGAGTTCTACTCAAGTTGAATAACCCAGCCGTCGCCATGCTGCTTTCCTTTTGCGTCCAGCCCACCCCATATGATCACACTTCGACCATCCGCTGCCTGGCAATAACCGAAGTGAGATCGTGGACCTGGATGACCCTTGCCTTGACGTTCTTGAATGTCTCCCGGCGACTGCAACTCGACCTTCGCCCAGCTGGAGTCGCCTGTATCGGCTCCAACTCTCGATCGTATCTGGTCCTTGGCCTTTGCGAGTTTGATTGCCTCATCCATGGTAGTTGTAGCCTTGAATTCGACATCGCTCGACAGCAGCTGAAAAGTCCACGTGTCGCTCCATTGCGGGGTTTGCTCGTTCTCTTCCGACGCAGAATCCCGGCGATCCACGAAAAAGTAGAGGAGGTAATTACGGCCATAACCCGTGGTGGCCGGTACGAGCCCGCCATTCTCGCGTGGCCTAGGTCCTGGAGTCAAGGGGTTGGTCGGGAACGATAGCGTCTCCCACGTTGGCGGCTGTTCCGAATACTGTTTAATATCCAAAACGTGCACCCGACCGCTCAAGCCATTTGAGCCGGAGATGAGATAGAGGGGCGTTGGCAACCAAAGCACCACTCGTGGTAGTAACAGGAGCCGAAGGCAGTTGATTCCAAGTCTTGGTGGAGCAGTCAAAACGCCAGGTGTCTACTACCGCTGAGCCGCTAGAATCTCTGCCGCCATAGAGGACTAGATTGCCAGCACAATGGAATAACTTTGTCTCGGTTCTTTGGACCGGAACCCTCTCGGGGTGGACGGCAGGTTCGACAATATCCCAAACTAGCCTTTCGGTATCATAAAGCCAGATCCGGTGACGATCGGCGATTGAGTCCCCGTTCTGGTCACAGCCACCATATATGGCAATACTGTTGCCGTGAGCACAGGCGGCGTGACCTTGACGTGCAGACGGGATGTGACCGCATTGATTTGCCGGAATGGGAGGAAGCACCTGGTATTCCGGAGTGACAATTGCTGCTAGAGCTATCGAGTGAATGTCGGTAGACGCAAGCCCAGTCTGGCTGATTCTACCACCGAAAATATAGGCCTTACTGCCCACAACAGTGACAGTATGATGCGACCTCATTAGCGACGATCTTAGCTAGTCTATTAGCCAAGTCATCCGTTCCTGCTAGAAGAGAAGGCAAAAAGAGCAGTCACACGCACCTAGAAACATCGTGGCTGGTTGTCAGCGTGGAAGGTCGAGAGTAAGGGAGAGAAAGGGATCAAATGATCACATAGAAAGATGGCGCTTTTGAGCGTAATTGTTCTGCGTACGTGGCCCGGGTGAATGCTAATGACGTATGAAGTATGTACTTATATTATGTGAGAAGTTACGCAGTAATGTGATGTTTGTAAAGGGTTTTTGTCACATGCAGGCCTACTAGCCTGACACCCTTACGTTACTTATATCTTCCCCGTTGGTTATTACAGGTGGCGGCGAGGAGGGTCGGCGGCTGCTTCCTCGGCTGTCCCATCAAGGGTTCGTCGGATACCCTCCTTTGTAGTCTTTCCCACACGCACCTCTAGAGAATCGTGGTAGTTTTTCCGGGGTGTGGACTTGCTGATAAAATATATGTGCTTCATCTCCCGCTCTGCCAGTTCTGGTGGCCCTGGCCGAGGCATGGATCCCACCTAAGTGATGCTCAGAACCTGCCATCTCGCGGCGACGGTTTCTTGTTTGATGCCTACGGTTGTCGTCGTGGACTTTCCATACTATGAGCTCTCCCATGTCGTATGTAGAGAGGGAGCTTGGCTGGTATGGAATCCGATGCGCCATTACAATTCCCATCGGCTAATACCTCCGTCGTCAGGCATCGTATGACTAATCTCACGCGCAGAGATCGTCATCGTTGCTTTCATAATATTCGGTCGGCTTGTAACGTATAACTACTCGTGCGGACTAAGCACCTATGATTGTCGTAGTTGGCCTCAGCCCTAGATATTGTTAGAAGTGTACGATGGGCAGTGAATGGAAGGGAGTAGATAGGCGTAGCGGACGTGCAGGTCTCCAGCAAATAAACAAGAATCGGACGGCGCCCCGTCCCACTGGGTGCGGTGACCTCTACTCCTTGGTTTCGTAGCATCCACCGTACAACAGATCCCAATGGACAATGCTCTATGGGGCATATCCATCTCCACGATTATTTGGCCAGGTGTGGCGAGAGAGCTCGCTGAGAAATCACTTACCACTCGGGGCACGGGCTCCTAGAGCTTGAGCGTTCAGACCGCTGGGAGCGACTTCTGGAAGATTGAGCAGACCATTAATTATTCAGCATTCAGGAAATACAATCAGTGACATATGCGCACTCATATCACGACCCGGCTGGCATTCGCTTGCGACTCTGTGGTCTCCCACATTCAAATGCGGTGTGGACTTGCATTGCTGCTCTCCATAAATACGACAACCATGCCCCTTACGCCCTCGCCCCTTTAACTCTGTAGCCCCTTGATGCTCTAGGCCCTTAACGCTCCGCCCTTTGGACGGTGAATATTTCCTAGACAAAACAATATACATTTGAATGTATAATGAAGTAGAACAATGCAAAGAACAATATGTTTAAAGGTCGGTATGAAAGAGAATTATATTTGAAATCTTTCAATTCAAATGTGAAAGCTCTAGTAGTTTAGAAACCAGCAAGTTTAAAAGTGTTTACAATTAAAACAAATCATGTTAAAGAGATACAGGGGCATTCTCAAATAAATAAGATAATATAAAACTGTCACGGTAAGGGCTTCAAGTCAGGTATAACCAGTCTATTCCTATGGGGTAAGGTCAAGGACAGAACAGGCTCTTGTCCCTTTACATAGATAGGCAAGGGCCAAAGGCCTTTATATGGTATGAAAGCTCTCCCATAGTGACCTAGTAGAGCACATATTACCCCCTTACTCTTTTTTTGGCCTGTCCGCCATTTATATTATTATTACCTAGTACCTGACGCGCCGGAGCGACGCTGCTATTGCGTGGTCTGTAACAACAATATAAACAGTTGTACCTGGGTGCGACGATACCTTATTCCAAAATTATTATATAATACCAAAAAGCGAATAAAGGAGAAAGGACGAGGAATAGTCTACATGATTCGCTTAAGGGGCAGTCTTTAGTGTCGGAGAACCCCAAAGTGAAATATAAACTTGAAGCACATCAACGTAAGGGCGCCGTCCATAAAACAAGAGCGGCACTATAATACCACCACGGGGCAGAATAAGACAGCCATAGCTCCTGTATTTGTTATAATCGGTGCATTTGAGTGCAGGACAGGCTTTCGTCCTCGCTGTCATCTAGGCTCAGCGCCACCCTTCAGGTGACGGAGCAACCGATAGGGCAGACGCGTCCAAGGTTTTCTGCGACGGAGGTTATCCGGTTACCAAGCCAGCAGTGTCCTTTTGCTTCCAATACCGTCTACCCGGGAAAAGCCATGCCCTAGAAAACCCGGAGGGGGATAGCCCACAGCCTTGCTCGGCTGTAGTCATTTTAGCCCCTCGCTGGTATTATAAGACTTGCCGATCAGCGACCGCACTACTCCGACGCTGGTGCTCATCGCCTGCCCGACAACGGAAGTAGAGAATCCCTCCCGCAGCGGCCTGATGTTCAACCAGAGGTCTGGCGCGTTATTCCGCGTCATCATCCACCACATCGGGCTGTAAAAGGCATCGAGCCACCCCAACTTGACCAGGCCGTAATTCAGCAGGACTCTCGTCTCCTGGCGACTGAAAAGCCAGGCTGGCACGCCGCCCGCGGGCAGTAGGAAGCGCCAATCGACTATGGAAAGGACGGTTAGGCCGAACCATGCAACCCAGGCGAGAATCGCGTCCCAGTGGAGGTCCTCCCGCCCGTTGACAGTCAACCCGGCCTTTGGAATCTCGGGAGCGACGAGGCCGAGTGTAATGAGATAGATCGTCGTTGACCACCGGAAGACCTTGAGTAGTAGGCGATACTCCTTGATGACGAAGAAAGTTAACACTACGATCCAGGCGAGCAACGCGCCTAGTAGGAGGATGAGCATCGTTACGGCCGGCGAATTCAGCTTAGGATGACCAGCTCCAAATCATCATCGTCAATACCGAAACGAGACTGGGGGAACAGGGATTGATAAGCACATAGTAAAGTGGTGCTCGCTGGCCAGGTTTATCGTAAGAATTTGCCTGGTCGATGGCTCGGAGCATGCTCTTCCTCATTCCCCCGTTCCACTCTCTCTTGTAAACTCCTTCATTGGTTATGTATTGTCTTCCCAAAGGAATATTGTAGGCCGAAAGCGGGCTTGACCTTGGAGCTAATGGACTGTATGCGAACATCGGTTGCTTTGTTTATTGATTTGCACCTCCTGGACATGCCGGGTTCATGTTGATGTGCTATATCGAACAAAGACCCTGGTTAAGACCATGGTCTTGGAGACGTCACATTAAGTGTCATCCAGAGTCCCGTGAAAAAGAGGGCAGGTCGAGGATCATGCGCACAAACGTGTACGTGCACCTGTATGCTTTACTCCCTCACGAAAAGACCAGCCATACCCATGCCCGTGCCGACACACATACTCACAACGCCGACTTCGCCACCGTCCCGGCGCAGACCGTGCATCAAGGTACTTGTCATCCTCGCGCCCGTAGCGCCCAAGGGGTGGCCAAGGGCAATGGCGCCTCCGTCTGGGTTTACCTTGCCTTGCTCCCACGCCTTCTCTAGCCCGAGCTCCCTCACACAGTAGATGGCTTGGCTTGCAAAGGCTTCGTTGATCTCCCATCTGTCCACGTCCTCGTTCTCGAGGCCGAGTTGGCCGAGCAGCCTAGGAATCGCTAGAGCAGGCCCAATACCCATCTCGTCGGGCGCGCACCCGGCCACTGTAGCAGCTACAAATTTGCCCGTGATGCTTGACGTGAGGCCCAGCTCGGCTGCGGTGCTCCTCCTCATCAGCATCGCCGCTGCTGCGCCGTCGCTGACCTGGCTCGAATTACCCGCGGTGCTGGCACCGTCGCTTTTGAAGGCCGGCTTCAGCTTGGCGAGCGCCTCTAGGGTGGCATTTGCCCTGATGCCATCATCCCGGGTGACCTCGATAGGCCTCTCGTCGCCGACCTTGTTTCCCTGTTTATCCACCTCCTGGAACCTCGTGTGTACTGGGACGATCTCGTCGTCGAAGAGACCGCGGGCCTGGGCAGTCGCGGCGCGGCGGTGCGACTCGACGGCGAACTCATCCTGCTCCCTACGACCCACGCCGTAACGCGCGGCGACATTCTCGCTTGTGATGCCCATGGGCATGATGCAGTCACGCGCGTCCTGGACAGGGCTGTCTTTCAGCTCGGGCCACAGGTCGGTCGGAATTGCCCTACTGGCGTAATTCCGCGTCATGCTCTCCATGCCGGCGGCTATGCCGGTGTTGATCATACCGGTGCGGATCTGAGCGGCAGTGACGGCTATGCTCTGCAGACTGCTGCTGCAGGCTCGATTCACGGTGTATAAGCTCGTGGTATTGGGAAAGCCCACGTGGTTCATGGCCATGCGGGCAGCCTTGCTACCGCCCAGCTCGGATAGGACGACACCGACAGCGACATCCTCCACGTGCTCGGGAGGTAGGTTCGGGTTGGCATCAAGTGTGGCGCGCAGAACGACCGACAGCAACTCTTCAGGGTAAGCGTCCTTGAGTTGTCCGCGATAGGACCGACAGATGGGGGTACGGAGGGCAGATAGAAGGACAACATCGGATGGGGACTTCGAAAGAATCGAGCGAAGACCCTTGGAGATGGCCATGATGAGGGGCAATTCTGGGTGGCGGTGGAGGAATCCACTTAACTGAGGGATGGATGGTAGGCTTAGGGAGAGAAGAGTTGGGAGGGAGCAGTGAAGGTGAAATCAATCGCTGGGCAGCCTACGATTGCTAACCACCGCGCCTCATTCTCACAGCCAGCCAAGATAATGTTACGACTGGAGGAAATCACGAGAGGAAATATACCAACGGTAAGCATACGCAAGTCTAGATGCTCAAGGGCAAAGTCTGAAAGCAGGTACGGTATCAAGTATTCAGTGCAATTCCAGCAGGCGTAGGGAGCTCGGTATATATAGGATCATCGTGTCGGCTAACAGCTGCGGATGTAATATACCTACTTCCTATGATATTAATATGTAAGCATATCCCTTAGATCCTAGATTCATTAAATGCCACCCAGTACATCATTGGGTAGGCAGATACTGCGGTAGCATCGATCTATGACACAGGCAAGGCAAATCTAACCACGGGCTTTGTGCCGGTACATGACAAATTCCAGCCTCCTCATGTAGTTAGCGCATGAGGTGAGTGGCTAAGTTGTAAAGAAAATTTCGGGATTCCCCATCCTCCATTTCCCCGCCCGGGATCGGACCGCGGCAAGTGTTCGGGACCATCAAAGGGATATATATATATATACGAGATAAAAGAGCACCAAGGGGGGCCACGTTATTTGGTCCCATGTCTCGAAAGAATCCGTCGTATTTTGCTCTGCCCTGCCTTCCATTACTGGCTTGCCATACAAGAGTGACTTTAACGGCTGCTAACTACTCTTGATGGGAAGGGATGAGCCTCAAAGGCTGGAGCACTAGCAGCCGTACCAAGATAATACCATACAAGTAGCTAGGATATAAAGGTCCTTAGTATACTTATGTAGTCCCTTCCCATACGTCCGGGTTCGGTCGTCCACCATGACCAGTATCAATGTCGTACTCTGGCATGGCCAAGCCAGAGATATAACCTGCGGAGAATTGCAAGCCCTCCCACGGGCTCGCGTTGGGTGCCCAAGGGTTTTAATGGTTTCTACCTTTCCCGGCTATACCGGATACCTAGACCGATTCTCTGGTGTGTCTCATCACCGCCACTCCCGTGTCTCATCTTCTTCGCTGGACTCGCGAAGCCATCTCTTCGAATATCATCCACCATATCGACCGCCCCGCTACCGAACTTGCGCTTTTCCGATGCTGAGACGGCCTTGTTGACTCCCGCAAACAGCTTCGACTGGAGTTTCGCAGTCTTCTCTGCCGGGGCCGGAGTCCCGTCTCTGGACCCCACCGAACTGGCAACTTCCAAGTATGCCTCGCGGGGATCCCTGCGAAGCATCTCCGACGCCGCCTGGCTGGCTTGGCTCTCGTACACCTCTTCTTCCTTCCCGCTGCGACGCCGCGATCCCCGCGAGTCCTGCGACATGTATGACTGGGTAGCAGCCGCCACGGATTCTAATGCCGCACGCGCCAGTTCTTCGTTGTCATCGGCAGAAATCGTGCTCTCGCGGCTCTTGCGTCTGGTTGGCGTTGGCGCCTCCATCACGGACCTGCTTCCGCTGTAGCGGTGAGCCGGCTCTGTCCGAGGCACCAGATCCACCGAGGGGAGTAGACCCGGACGATCGCCCCCATGGGCACGCGACGACGGGGTAGTCGGTAGGGACGACAAAGACTGGACGCCACGCGTATGCCTCGACGGCATTCGAGGCGGGGGACGGCTAGCCGGAACAGGAGTCGAGGGAGCACTGTTGTTGTCGTGGCTGAGAGCTTGCAGGAGAACGGCAAACCCCGCCTGTTCAGGATCATTCTCGTGACGAGCCTCCCGGTGGTAGATCGTCTTGGGCGTGTGCTGTGGGGTAGTTCGACAGTGCTGCTGCTGTGGGGTCGCGGCCGCCGGGGTCTTGGGCGTCAGGGCCCCATGGAAGACGCCTCCAGGACTGCAAAGCATATGGAAGTGTTCGCGGTTCTCACGGATGCGGTTCAGCAACATGTCGCGCTCGTCAGTCAGGCTAATAACCTCGTCTTCCTTCTGCTGTATGACCTTCTTCGCGAGCTTCAGGCGCCTGTATAGACCGTCATTCTCCTCCACGGCGGCGTCGTGCCAATTCTTTAGCTGAAGGTACTTGGCTAGGGTCGTCTGAGCGGCAGCGTCAAGCTCCCGCCGGGCCAGGCGGGAATCCTCGACCAAGCGTAGGGCCTGGACCTCTCGTCGGGTCATGTCGTGCTCCACAGCAGCTCTCTTGGCGTCCTCGTCGGCCTGCATGCTGAGCAGGTTGTATTGGAGCTTATGATGGGCCGTCTCCATCTTGAGTCTGGCGTTCTCGGCTAGACAGGCATGCAACATATTCCGAACCTCGTCAGCCGATGCATCTGCGATCTGGTCCGCAGTCGGCGGGACATAGTCTGACGTAGTGCTAGCGGCAGTAGGAAGAGCGGCGCCAGAGGAGGCAGTGCCATAGCGGCGGCTGGCGTTGGCATTTTTGTTGAGGGTGGTCGGGGGCGGCGAGAACACGTTGGCTCGCTGGGAGCTAATATAGCCCACGGACAGGCCTAGAGTACCGTTGCCGTTGTCGTCGGTCTGCTGGGTTGCCGGATACTGGGACGACGGCGGTGGTGTCAAAGACGAAGGAATTGTCCGACGGGATTGCGAGTCGGTCGGCTCCGTCTTGAAGGAAATGGGCTGATCTGGGTTTGAGAGGGAGCAGGGCTCTGGATCAATAGGCGACGTTGGACCTTCTGTGGAGGGAAGGGACTGCTGTGATGAATTCGCCGAGTCCATGTCGATGTGATCAACGTCAATATCAGTATGGCGACGGGGGCCCTTTGAAGCGGTAGCCATTTCGGTATTAGTTGGCACTATTATTTTTTTTTTGAGGTGCTAGAGATTGTTAGAAGGCGGTCAGTTGGCGGGAAGCAGCTGGAAGTTGGGGGGTTATCGCTATTCCAGCATAGGTGCGTGTAGGTTTGAGTGTATATGGACGAATAGATCGCGAGTGGTTCGAGAGATACGATTGAGATGGGCTGGCTGGTGATGCCTTTCATGAGCGCCAGTGTTGATGTTGCAAGTGGTTGGTAGAATGGTCGGCCCAAAAGGGCGTCGCCTTCGCCGGCGTCAAACCCTGTAGTATTCCCGGGGTCTTATTCGTTCGAGAGCATGTACGTGTGGGTTTGCCAATACCGATCGTAGCGATAACGACGGTAATGGGGGTCGACGTCAATGTTGATTGATACCCATATCAATCCATATATGTAACAAGTTCAGTGGTTGGTGACAGCAGCTTGTACGTTTGCGACATATAATATGGAGGGGATAAGGAGACTTTGAGGACGTTAATACAAGCGAATAAAGGCGGGGGGGCTGAAGTGGAAATAAAATTTCGAGTTAGCAAAATATTGTGAACAATCAGACTAAAGCATTTTAGTCTCGAAATCTGAATATATTAAATAAAGACAATTTAAGTTAATAGTCGCGATATTTATTAAAAATTTAGCTACGTATAACGTTAATTCTTTGAACCGCTTCCCTTTAAATAATACGCTTATTTGTCGAAAATTCCCGTATTAATCGTAAGTATGGTATTTACACGCGACTGCTAATTGGAGTCGTCGAGATTGCCGTCCTCGTCACCTTCGCCAGTTCTAGCCCTCCATTCCGCCATCTCCGCCACCGGCACCCGTCCCCTAAGCCACCGGAGCGTCGCCTCGGTGCCTCGCTCTAGTACGTTCCACCTCGGCACCCTAAACCGGTTGCCGGTGACTTCCAACCTCTCAAGGTTGCCGCTGCCTCCGAGCAGCCCAAGTCGCGGGTCCAGGTGCGCGATGTCGTTGTTGCTCGCGTCAACAAACTTCATCCCCTTTACCGACTCGAACTCCAGCTGCTCCAAATGGTTATTTGATATGTGCAGCACCGTAAGGCTTGGAAAGGAGTCCCGCAACACGGGCAGTCTCACGATCCTATTGAAGGAGACGTCCATCTTCTCGAGGTTCGGGGCCCGGAGCCGCAATGTCAAAGGAGCCAGACTGGTAATCCGATTCGAAGAGAGATTCAACTCCTTGAGTGCTGTAAGGTCTAGCTCATCTTCGCCAATATAGCTCTCCCCGACTAGCTGGTTATGCGACATGCAGAGCGTCGTGAGCGTGTCCCCGAAGAAGGACAGCGACTCCGGGACGTTAGTGAAAGTGTTGTGTTGGAGCCGCACCTCGAGCACATTGTGCTGAGCTACGATCCTAGAGCAGACCACGGGATGGAGCGACGAAGATTGCGTGTTAGACCGGTCGAGCACACCCCCGGCCTTGATCGGCCAGACTTGAGTACTCGCCGCCCGCGGTCGCGTCCCCTCTGGTGAATGAGGTGCCGAGTTGGGCGGTGTTGCGAAATCCTCATACTCGGAGCGACTGTCCTCGAGTTTGTCGTATTCGGCAAAAGTAGGTCCACCGCCGGCAGAACCTGTCACGTCACGTCCAGCCCCGGCTTGCTCTACGCTCCTAGTGTCGTCGGTAGGCACGGGCTCCAATCTCGCCGCCAATGCCGCCTTCAGATCTTCCGTTGTAAGAGAAGAGAGTTTCTTGTCTCTAAGGGGGTTTCCGCTTATTCGAAGCATAGCTAAGCTGTCCATGAAGCCAATTTGGAGGGGCAAGATACGGATGTCGTTGCTCCCAAAGTCAATGCTGCGCACTTCTAGGCTGGTCAAGCCTTCGGGAAATGCGGTGATGTTATTTTCGTCGGCGGTGATGGTGAGCAGGCGCGTCCAGGATTCCATGTTGGGAAGCGACTCGATCCTGTTCATCGATACGCTTAGTTGGTGAAGTGAGGGTAAGACGAGCGGTTGCGTCACGGGTGCCAACAATGTCAAGCGATTGATTGAGACATCGAGCATTTGCAGCTGAGTAAGACCGTTCACATCGGGATGGTGGATGAGAGTGCCTGACAAGGCATTCTTGCGGGCTTGCAGTTCAGTGAGCGGTAATTTCGAGAGGCTTTCAAACGGTAACGATTCGAAGGCATTCTCGTTGAGGTTTAGAATGCGAAGCCTCGACAGGTTCACTAGCCCTTTTGGCAATGCCGAGATGTTGTTGTTTTGAAGGTCCAATATCTCCAGGTTCTCGAGCTTGCCGAAGCACTCGTCTATCGCCCCGTATAGTAAGTTGTAGCCGAGCTTGAGATCCCTAAGCGTAGCCACCTGGGAGATGATCTCGAGGCAATCATTCGTGAGCTTGTTATGGGCCTGTCACGCGGAGGAGTTAGACGATTTGGGCCATTATGGTCTGCGGGTGTACGTACCAGGTTTAACGAAGTGAGAAAATGAAGATGCCGGAGTCCCTTGGGTAGGGCGATGAGGGAATTGTTGTGGAGATCAAGGAACTCTAGCCCGGCAAAACGATGACCATTACCAGCATCATCGTCTACCGAATCTGTTGGGTCGGTGTCAGGGAAGACGACGTCCTCTATTGTTTCCAGCTCGTTGTCTGCCGCGACGAATCTTGTCAAATCGACACTCTCGGCCCAGGCACCGTCGTCGCGACCGATGAACTCGAGGTCGTACATCTTCAAGACATCTTCTGGTATAAGCCCGAGCCCCATGGCGGATATGTTGAGCCTGCCAGTCGTGCGAGCGGCCTCGATGCGCGACCGCATCGCCTTCCGATTAGAACTCTCGAATTTCTTTTGGCCAAAGGGGTCATCGGGATGGTCTAAATCGGATGTCGGGTCGGTAGGTGCCGTGAGCGTTTTCTCGGAATCCGAGGTCCCCCCGACCGCGGCCTCGGATGTATGCCGAGAGGTGGCACGTTTCGCAGCCTTTGCTTTAGCTATTTGCTCCCGCAAAGCCGCAGATGACTTTCGGTTGGTTAAAGAGGAGGGTGCATCCTCCCCCGAATCCATGGTGGTGGCTCTAGACGCAATTGACGGGCTCGACAGGTTCCGGTTCTGGAGAGAAGCTCGTTCATTATTAGTAGGCTTCTTGAACAGCCCGGTCACCGAGGCGCGTGACTTCAGTGGCCGAGCCGCCAACTTATTCGAGCCATGTTTAATATCCGTGTTTCGGGTATGAGGAGTACCAAGTCCCACGGAAGTGGATAGAGAAGGCCGCGATGGTACCTTTGTCAGGGGCCGTGGTGTCGCCAAAGTAGAAGCTGACGACATGGACCCGCGTCGCGTCGGGGTCCCCCAAACCGTGGGCAGGGGGGGAACCTTAGGTGTAATAACGCTATTGCTGTCTTTTTCAGAGCTGGAGCCAGGTCGACTTCGGGTCATTGTGGTCGACGCATCCGAACGATAGCTGGACCCAGGCCTGGACGCAGGCTTAGAGTCCTTGCTCCTAGGCCGCGATTGGGACCGAGACCGAGACCGAGATTGAGGGCGCCGGGGCGGGTCGGAATCGAAGAATTTGCTACTACGTTGTTTGATGGCCGGGGATGAGGGCAATTGCGACAATGTTTCGATGGTCCTGTCGGATAGGGAGGATTGGGAGGATTCGGTGGGTGTAGATTTCCGAACGCCGGAGCTGGAGTTACAATTGAGGCTAGAAATAGAGACAGCACGCGTCACCTGGGCGGCGTCAATATCGCCTTGGTTTTCCTGGTCTTGGATGTTTTCCGTCGCCCACGGACGTTGGATAGACGGCCGCCTCCTAGTCCCAAACCCCGGCAAGGGAGGCCGCTTGAAGTCGCCATGGTCGGTGGCGTCCTGACGAGCCCGAGCTGGGCCAGGGTTCCTTGAAGTAGAGGCCCCCCTGGCGGTCTGGGAAGGTTCGCGAGATGTGCTTCTACTCCTGTTCGTGTGGGCGGTTTGAGAGCTCACGGGAGGTGGCAACTTCCTTCTCGTCAGGGTTCCCGTCCCTATCCCAGATGTGGACGCGGTACTCGATGAGAGCTGATCGCGGGAGGCTGTCGAGCGCAAACGTCGCGAGGGTGAAGCAGTTGATTGGGATGGCCGTGCGGGTGAAGCAACCGCGTGTGAGGGTCGAGGAAGGGGTACGGGAAGCCGTGAGGATGAGGGTGCCGCGGGTTTTGGAATGCCGCTGGATTTAGCTGGGGCCGATGCTGTAGCTGGCGCTGTGCGTGCCGAGCGTCCATTGTCCATCTTCCCTCCTTGAGCAGGATCACCTTAACGACCGGTGAATTTGGGATGTTTCCGCAACGAACTTGGGACATGTAGGACGCAGCGCCAACCCCTGGCTTAAGCATCTGGGGTGCATAGTAACCAATCATTTCAAATGTAGCCGATGTATGCAGGTACGTAAGATGAGCTTACGATTGCCTTTTTAAGTATTCTTAAGACATCATATAAAAATAAATAAAAGGTATGCGTTTGCAGAAATTATTACATTAAGTACAAATAATTTAAAACTAAAGACCAAATAGGTTATTAATAGTTAAAAAAGAACGTTAATAATGTAACTTTTATTAAGTATAATGAGAATTATTATATTAATAACGTTACAGTTAAATATGTAAAATAAAAAGGAGCGATAAAAGATATAACTTAAATTATTAATATTAAAACTTTAAAACCTGTTGAAATACATGCTAAACTTTAAAATTACTCATCATTTAAAACGTGCTATATTTTTAAAAGATAATTAACCATATAGTCATTAGCTAAGGGGCGCGCTTCAGGCTAGCGTTTACATCACCGCCAAGATCGAAGCCGCCGCCAATGCCTCCCCTATCGCATAATGTGCGATGCGAAGGTGTGTCATGGGTGAGTCCGGAGGCTTCGACTTCTTTTGCGGACTACGATGGCTCAACCTCTAGCGACATGTCAAGCCAGTATGAACATGTAGGGTGGCGAACGGCATCCACGTACCCTGTATACCGAGCAGCCAGTTAACGGATTTACTGGCTCGGAGTCTACGGGGCTCGTCGGTTCGTCGCCTCCTTTATTCAAGCATCTTACGAGAGTTGTCCGTTGGCATGGTCTTGTTTTCTCACGTCTGGCACGGACACTGATCCTAACATAACCAGTATCGACTAACTAGCTATACGAATAGGGGTATTGCAATCAATAACGCTAATAACTGCACCATCGTCGACAAGGGGCCGCCACAGTGGTGGCGATGGCGGGGCCCCAATAAGGCTGCTGACAGTAAGTACCCCTTTCTTCCTTTGCTTACTGGCTTGCCTGTTTACCTTTGATACATTCCTTGTGCTAACAATATTCATAGAGACATCGGCTGCTGGCGCGTGTTCATTATTATCTATCCAGTCACAGGCTTACCGAAAACAGCAAAAGGCAGCCAAGAAGGGATCCGTGCCCAAACTACACCGGGTAAGCCGGCGCCCCCAGCATGAGTCCGCGCCCACCAACCAAGAGGACGAGCCGGCGCCGGCCCCCGGCGAGCCCACGCACCATGCGGAGCGGCTCGAGCCCGGCGCTGGGTGCGGGACCGCACGGCGTGACGAGGCCAAACTGTGGACGGCTAGGTAAGCACGCTGTATATGCGACATATAAGCCTATTCTGAGCTAGTATCTTTTCCATATTTATGCCTTGCATTTGGTAGCAACCTTTAGAGGAAAGGGACCGGCTCGTACTCCGTGGTGAGCCCCAAGAAGTGGATGGATTCGGGATGAGAGGGCGTTGTATTTTCGGGCTAGCTGGAACGTAAGTCTGAATAACAGAGATTCAACAAGCAATAGCACCTATTATGCAGTCACCAGTGATATAAAGGTATGATTAGACGGACTGCTGTGGCTTAAGACGTATAGGGGACAAACGGAAATAACAACGCGTTGCTGTTCTTATGCTTGGCGTTTGGCACGCAAGAAATGTGCTGTCCACATCGTAAAAGACCTCCACAGGTGCTGCATAGCAGATTAGCAAATCCGCCTTCTTGATTGGGGGGGAGCTATCGTAATTTATTAAGCAACCTGTCGACCTCTCACCCATTGACCTGTCTTTCCAGAATGCATGCAGAAGACGGAGTTTAATTACGAAACACAGCAGCTCAAGTATGTATGGCTTATCATGGCTTGTAAGTAATATCATACTGTGCTTCGCAGTGCGGGCCCTGCGGAATGGGCGCTCATCTAAGCGCCAAAGATCTTCTTGGGTATTCCAGCTAGGAGGCACTTAGTACCAACTTGCCTTGGGGGTTAGGGATCCAGAAGGGCTGCAATTTTTCGCATGTACTTACGGTTGAGCCATGTAAAGGCTACACCTAATATGGGTAGCGTGGCTACTGGCGCGATCCACTGGTACCTGACAGTGTTTGCCTGATACCATAGTAGGGAGTACTTATTTGCTTACTTCGTCGACCCTTCTGCGGTTAGTGGGGTTGTCCGGGTTTCCTGTAAGGTAAACTTTCAATAGTGTTTTTAATAACACCATAGTAAGCACAGCTGCAGATTGCCCCTCAGTGCCCGAGAGCTGTGCTCCCCTGCCCCTCTACTATGTAACCTCTCACTGCCAGGCACAGACTGTACCTCCTCTTTACCCCTCCATGGGATGGACGATGACTCGATGCTCAGGTAGCCCGTGAAACGGCATTATGTCTGCCATATAACATCCTCATAAGGATCTGAGTGAATTCTTATAGAACACACCGCTATTCCCTCGTTCTCTACAGTATATGCAAGCTTGTGATAGCTTAGCTTGGATTTTACATGCAATTGGAACATTCCACGTAGGTACACAAGCAAGCTGAATGGACATTGCTGGGAATTGGGGTATCCCTTCAAAATAAAAAGAGTTGACATTCCAACAAAACCCAATTGGGCAGTATAGTTAGTTCTGCGCTATAACTCCGATGCTAGGCCGAGCTCTGACTCTTCAACATCATCCGGGACCAAAATTCTAGTTTTACCACCCGTTCGGTTTCCTGCTACCCTACTGTGAAATTCTTTTTCTATATCGTCAATACACAAATATCATCACTGTCATTAATACCCACTTCTTCTCCCGTCTTGCCTCGCGTGTTCCGGGTCGTGCCAAAGTCCCTCGTCGTGACTCTGCATCTTCCCGCCTTTTTTTTACTTGTGGCCAACAGCTTCAGCCGTCATCACCAACCAAGTCTGCTATACCACGTCTTCGGTAGCCGAAGCTTCATCAAACCCTCCCCGTCTTCCACGGCACTAACCTTTCCGGCTTTCGAGAAACTATATCATCATGCCGGGAGTCGACATGGAACCATTGAAGGCGGACGACATGAGAGGTACGTACGTTTGGACGAACTTTGTCGGGCCTTGCCCTACCGTTCGATGGCTTTAAGCGCATCCGCCGTTTCAATCATCCCCTTTGGTGTTTTCTGTAGAGCGTGTCTTAATTATGATCCTATCCACTCCTTGTGCTTTTAGTTCAATCCTCGACAACGCGCACTTCTAGGCATCTGCATGTACTGTGATTCGGAGCTGTACACCTGAAGACCAGTATGCTAATCCTTGCCGAACCTCCAGTCCTGGGTTACGACCCCTTAATCCCGCCTAACTTGCTCGTATCGGAGATTCCCATGACGGATTTCTCTTTACAGACTGTCGTCAAGGGACGTCGAGAAGCAGTTGCTATCGTCATGGGCCGCAGTGACCGACTGCTGGTGGTTGTCGGTCCCTGTTCCATTCATGACCCTGAAGTGGCCCAGGAGTACGCCTCCCGTCTCAAGAAGCTCTCTGAGAAGCTGTCAGGCGACCTCTGTATCATAATGCGCGCCTACCTCGAGAAGCCTCGGACGACTGTAGGCTGGAAAGGGCTGATCAACGACCCGGACATCGATAACAGCTTCCAGATCAACAAGGGACTGCGGATATCGCGCAAGATGTTTAGTGATCTGACGAACGCTGGGGTACCGATCGCATCAGAAATGCTCGATACCATCTCTCCCCAGTTCCTTGCGGATTTCATCTCTGTCGGCGCTATCGGCGCCCGCACGACCGAGTCACAACTGCACCGGGAGCTGGCCTCGGGTCTGTCTTTCCCCATCGGCTTCAAGAACGGCACCGACGGAAGCCTCGGCGTAGCCATTGACGCCATCGGCGCCGCCGCCGCCAAGCACCACTTCATGGGCGTTACCAAGCAGGGTCTGGCCGCCATCACGAGAACCAAGGGCAACGACCACGGATTCGTCATTCTGAGGGGCGGCACGAAGGGCACCAACTACGACAAGGACAGCATCCAGGCCGCCAAGGAGACGTTGAACAAGAAGGGACAGAAGATGGCCATCATGGTCGACTGCTCGCATGGTAGGTGGAAACCGGAGAGAGAACTCTCGAGTGCAGCTGATCTGATACTTGAACAGGCAACTCGAGTAAGGACCACCGAAACCAGCCCAAGGTGGCCAAGGTCATTGCCGACCAGCTCAGGGAGGGCGAGAAGGCCATCATTGGTGTGATGATCGAGTCGAACATCAACGAAGGCAGCCAGAAGGTACCTGCCGAGGGGCCGGCTGCCCTGAAGAAGGGCGTAAGCATCACCGACGCCTGCATCGACTGGGACACTACCGTACAGGTCCTCGAGGATCTCGCAGCCGCGGTCAGGGCGCGAAGGGAGATGAACGCCGCCAACGGTGATGCTGTTACGGATGCCAAAACGACCATCATCGAGGAGGATTAGGATCTTGTACACAACACAAAAGGCGTGGCGGCAGCAGCAGCCTACTCTGGAAGCATTTAGGACAAGTGCATTTAACGAGGGCATCTATCACCAAAACCATCCGACACAGGGGGAGTCCCCTGGATGATGAGGCTGATTTGCTTTGCATTTACGTCAAAGTACCACGGAATCAACTTGCCGACGATCCGGACATAGAGGGTTTAAGGGCTTAGGGGCGTTTGGGGAGGGGCACTCATCATCTGAGAGCATAAAATTGCTTCATGTTTCGAATTGACAAATGCAGTCGGCTCATTCCGTACAGCCAGAATTCCTCGTCTTGATCTTTACTCCTATAATACTGGGAAGTCTCCATAGGCATCCTCGTAGTGCCGTATCTATCCCCATGGTAACTATGGAGTAGTGGCAGTCCTTTCTCCCACTTTCCACTGGTTTCGACATATCCAAGTCTCAGTGATTTGTAATATTAACCTCGACTTGGATTTCAGCACTTAGGAGTAAGCAGCTGGTATCAGATATCTAGTCTAAACGCGTTGCGCCCCGTGCCCTTGCCCACGAAACTCCCCAACGCCTTCTGCTTTTGAAGTCCTGAGGTACCTTCAGATCTTAACAAAGCCAAATATATGTAACTGCACCGTAGAGCCCCTTTTTCATCTTACACCGCCGGCGCCCTCCCCACGGACGGGCACCTGCACGTACGCGCCCCTATCCTGACGGCCCGTGCTGCGGCCGCGGCCGCGCCCCCTACCGCCGGGCACCGCCCCGGCCCCCGCCGCCGCGGCGATCTTGCGCTCCTCCCTCAGCTCGACGACGCGCCGGACGGCGGCCCAGCCCAGCAAGCCCGCGGTGCCCAGGATGAACCCCCAGACGATGATGCGGTCCTTGCGGCTGTCGCGCTGGAAGCACGTGGCCACGACGTCCGTCTCCTCAGCGTCGCGGCATATGGGCAGGTTCTGCGACAGGCAGAAGGCCCGCGTGCACTGCGTGCAGGACGTCGACGCTGCGCGCTGCTCGAGCTCGAGCGGCAGGGCGACGGAGCGGAGCGAGTTTTGGGTGTCTTGTCGTGGTGATGGATCCGAGTCCCGCGGCGAGAAGAGGAGCGTAGGGTCCGTGGGGGAGGTGGATTTACTGGGACCCAGCTGGATCAGGGTGCTGTTCTTGAAGCAAGTGCATTTACAGAACGTCGGCGCTGCTGGAGAAGAGTCAGAGTTGGTTATTAATTTGGTTCCTCCTGCTGGGGTGAGGTTTTTCACAAGGGTAAACGAATTGAACTGGACTTGGATTACCTGCTGAAACCAGGGATACTAGCGCGCCTATGAGGAGCAGACATAAATAGAGGCGCGTCATCGTCGGCGTAGTTCGTGATGTCTTCGTTATCTCGCCATGACAAGGTCGAAACTGCCAAGACGGGGGTTTGTCGACCTGTGACAGCTGCCGGATGGAGAGCTTTACTTGGACACTTGTACCCTTGTATCAGCCCCCCGTACCCCACAACTATGTGGCTGAAGCTTAAGAAAGGTGTGGCTTGTCACCTTGAGACCCACCCATCGCTCCGGAGCGGCACTTGGCCAAAAAAGTTCATGTCCCTCCTTCCTTCTGGAGGGTTTCGTGATTGAGGCTGGATTAGAAACAACTCCAGCCCAGTCCCCAGGAAGATGCGACGAATAGCGAGAGTACGAAGGCCGCCTGGCCCTGCTGTTTTGGCGGCGAAACAGTCAATCGCGCCTTTGGCCTGCCCATCACCCGCCGCCCGGGCTTCTATTCACACAACTTCGCAGACCAGCAGCACAAGGCCAGCGACAGTACCGTCTCGCTCCCCACCTCTCGCTCGCTTCTACTCTACGGAAAATCAGGCTGTCCCTCGAAGCTTGGTTACCCCGGGAGCCGAGGAGCACGCACCATTACCGACCCGGCCGGAGGGAGAAATCGTGGAGGAGGGCACGGCACAGGAGGCCCAGGGGGGTTTGTACCTCGCCCCGCCCCGCCGCACCACCGCCAAACGCCCCGAAGAGGTCGCCGACTCGAGCTACGTTCCCGCAACCGTCGCCGACGGCCTCGAGTCGGTGGGCGGCCTAGAGAACTGGTGGGAGAAAAAGGACCACTGGAAGGGCGGCTTCGTCGGTTTCAGGCCCAAGAGGAAGATTGTCGAGCCGCTCATCCTCGAGGCCGCGGTGCGGCGCGCCGTGGCCGAGGCTTTCGCCCTGAGACAGGCGGGCCGGAACGATGATCTCGTGGGCGTCTGGCCGGAAGGTGATCTACGTCAAATACGCCGGTCCCTGGAGCTGGGTATTACGGTGGCCGAAGATGGCCAGGTATCTCTGAATGGCGACGTCGCCGGCCTGTTGGAGGACTTGAGTTGGAAGGACGGGCTACAGGAGCCAGCCGAAGGATCCGGTACGGTTGGCAGCTCAGCCCCGCCTAAGGCGGCGAAGAAGACGGTGCTCTCCGCCGAGGAGGTCTCCGAGCACAAGGAGAGTTGGGATGCGAGCTGGAAATCTGTGGCGCTGGACGACCCAAGGATGAAATTCGCCGTACGTTTCCCTTACTTCTTTTAGTTTACCACGATGCATGCGCAAACTAACAGATCGGGCTCCAGGTGACGAAGCGGATCTTCCAGCTCACTGGCCAGCTGGTTCCCGACCACAAGCTCCCCGAAGTCACAAACGTCCACACCCTCCTGCGCGTCCTACAGAAGCCGCCCAAGCCGCAGACGTTGACGGAGGAGATCGTACAGCGGAGGCAGGAGCTGGTGGAGCTGCCCAACGTCACCTTCTCCGCGAAGCGCGTCACCCGCGGCGACAAGGAGAAGGCCGTGGGCAGGTTCAAGCTGATCGAGGAGGAGCTGAGGAAGAGGGACCTGCCCCTCGAGGGCCACGGCTTCGCCAGGAAGAACAAGGAGCGCGAGTGGCTCAAGGGGGGCGTCTAGAGCCGCGTTGTATGATCCCGGGGAGATGCTTTGTATCGACAGGTCGCGGCGCGAAGTCCATGGGCTGCCGAAATGACGTGTACAGAGCTTGTATTATACCAATTCAAGAAGCACATATTCAGGATACGGCCCGTCCCGGGTCGAATTACCATTGACAGGAGAGGAGGCCACTCTAAGGCAGACACGGACATTGCTAACGAGCTGCCGTCATAGATTTCGACCAGCAAGTCATGATAATAAAGCATGGGCTGGGGGGCAGATGGCCTTGGGGGACCTCGCAATCATCATCACAAATCTCGTAAGGAGTTATCTGGCTACGCGAAAATGATTTGAGCCTCGGCCCGGCTTCTAAGCACACCGAACTGGTTATAGGGCCTTTCTACTGATGATATTCTATACACTGCACAGAGGGCGAGCGAGCTGGCAGGAATTGCCTTATCATCTGGGCCTCCTTCGGGACATCTGGTGTTCTGGAGAAACGTTTCAATAAAGGGGGACGCCCGCAGTAACCACGGCGCCCGCTTTTGTAAATCTCCATCGGTCCTCCCAGAACAAATATTGTCCTGACTAATATGGCTTCGTTGGTTTACAGGGATGCAGCAACTTATTTTTGTTAGCTGAAGGGCGGATCGTGCATTCTCTCATGCCGTATAACACATAACTCCTATCATCACTGAGGAGCTCCCTAGCCTATTGGAAGGTAACTTGATTACCGTCATGCTTGGCGATGCTGTCTAGCGCTGCCTATGGTGCCGCCTTGTTACTGTAGCTCAAGCATTCACAGCTGATGCACTACTCTGAAACCACGGGATGCGATGACGACGCCGTGAAGCGGCTGAACCCGTGTTCATTAAAATACTTGGGTTCGAATATCCCGACATGCCGCTCCCAGTCTCGGAAGAGAACCTGAAAACCTGTCACACGTGTCAGCGTCTTTCCCCTGCATAGACGTTCGTTATTGTTCTCGCTGGCAGCTCAAGACACGCCATCACCTAGTTCCGTTATGCCTGGGGAAATCGGGCCTAGGGAAATCGAGCCCATGGTCGTCGACGGCGAGGCGTACATGCCCTTGCCGCACGAAGTCTATCCCGAACTCCCCGAGGACTACGTGTGGTCGCAAAGGCCCCCGCACCCCGCCTTCCTGGAGGACCCGGACTGGTACGACGCCCTGGGCCAGGACCTCGTCAAGCAGCGCCGCATCCGGGCGCGGGACTCCGAGTCCGAGCAGGTCGAGGAGTTCCGCCGGCTGCTCGCCGAGCGCCCGGACCGCGGCCTCGACATGCTGTTCGGGGCCGCGGTCAAGGGCAAGGCACATGTTGTCCGGTTCCTCCTCGGCGCCGGCGTGAGGCCGACGGCGGACAAGGGCGGGGCCGACGACGGGTCCCTCGCGCCGCTCTACGCCGCCGCCTTCCACGGACACGGCGAATGCGTTGAGATCTTGGCTGCTGGACGGGAAGCTGTCCGTCGACGCGCGCGACGATATCGGCGGCACGCCCCTCATGCACGCGTGCGCGGGGAAGCGCGCGGAGGTCGTGCGGCTCCTGATTGATGCCGGGGCGGACATCTTCGTCCGACAGAAGAAGGCCGCAGATTCGGACGAGGACGGGGATGACGAGGAGCATGCAGACGTCGCGGAAGAGGGCGCGAACGCGTTCGAACTCGCGGCCCTCGGCGGCAGCATCGAGTGCGCCGAGCTGGTCGTGGGGCGCGCCGAGCAGCTTGGGACGCCGAGGGCCGAGCTGGTCACCGCGCTGACGCTCGCGTCCGCGGCGCGGAGCGACGGCCTCGACGTGTTGGGCTTCGTGCTGGACACCGGGGGGTTCCCGAGACCGCCGGCGGGCGGCGAAGGGGGCGGCGGCGCGTGGGATACCGACGCGCTCACCGACGGGATGAAGGAGAAGATCGAGAAGGCCTTCGCCCGGAAGCTGCGGGCGGGGAAGCACAAGGCCCTGCGGCCGCTCTTCGCCTACATCGGCGACAGCCGCCGCAAGGCTTCGGCGGCGGCGGCGGACGGTGGCAAGCCGCAGCCGTACTGGACGAGCCTGAGCGACGAGACGCTGGCCACGCCGCCGCCGTCGAGTACCTCCTCGCGGAGCACGGGGAGCGGCTCGACGTCCACATGGGCATAGGCAGGTTCGTGAACGGGATTACCGCGCTCGGGGTGGCGGCGCACCACGACGCCGTGAGGTTGCTGCTCGAGCGGGGCGGGGGACCCGGTCGAGTTTCTCGACGAGGCCGTGCGGGCCGACAAAGGGGACGCGAGAGCCGTCGTGGCAGCTACGCATGGGAGGGAGGTGCTTCGGGCCCCGGTTAGGATCCTCTCGGAGGATGCTTGGCGACGGGAGCGCGGCGGCGACGGGCTTCAGGAGGAGAGGGGGAGCACCTGGGACGAAGAGCGGAACGAAGTGTACTACGTGGTCATACGGCTGGAGAAAGCTGACGCGGCTTGGTGGAGTACCAGACTCCAGATAAGGAAGAACGACGAGGAGTTGGCCGCGATGGAGAAGGGCAGGGAGGTTTCAAATGGAACGCCGCGTCCTATTACGACGTGAAATTAGGAAGGCTACTCGCGAAGCCACGTCTCTCCTCCCCTTCGAATTTCGGTAAAAGGATGTGAGGTTGGGAAGGTTACGCGTTCTCTCATACACCCGTCTCTCGCCGTGAACACCGTCTGGACGTCTGGAAACTCGAACGTCATGGATAAGCATCAATCTTCAAAACATTTGGGCTTGATCTGAGTTACTACAGGAGTGGAAACCGTGGCAGGGCAATTTCATGCCGTTTAGCGGGTCGCCGTTATGAACTCGGATGGCCCATCAACATTACCGTCGAGGATTCTACTCCCTGATACCGATAATTTGCGGAATAGGGCAACCTGCATGCCAGTCCCTTGGATTTACCCGTTTGAGTAAGTCAGTACCATATATGTCTAATGCCGTCTTCCTTCTCCGATGGACTCTTTCTCCCCTGGACTATGTGGCATCCCTTCGGCTATCGGGTAATATAGGAGGTTCATACAGTTTATAGCCATATTGAGGTGGACCTGACCAAGATCGACATCGACGCCTCCAAGCACTGCCACTTATCTTCCGGTAGCCGGACTTGATCATATCCGATTATGTCTGTAAGAACCTCTTCATGAAGAGCTTCTCCTGAATCAGTACTTACCAAGGAAGGGAGCGGGTATCATTAGCCGATAGCGTTGGTTTGACAGTTAGTCGCGTAAGGCTCGGGATATGCGGCTTCTCTGCGTTCTTGGACAGGCGGATCTTAGGGGAAATCATGTTCGGCTAGGAAGCTTGCCGGGTGAGGAGACGATTCCTTCATGCTATATGATGGTTATTCTCTTCAAGGCGGCGCACTCGAGGGGGATGGTCCAAGACATCGCCAGCGTTAACGCGCTCGCTAATCTTCGCCACATTCGCCTCACTAGGAAGTAAGGACTTTTTATCTGGGGTGCACGTCTCACACTGTGCCGCCTGATACTATTCACCTTCCGTCCCTATACTAGACTTGCGTCTCCTACGACAGAATTCTATACCCTATTCCAACTTACCCCAAAAAGATAGCCGTATCATGCATAGCTAGAGCACGGGCAGGGTAGCAGCAACTGGCATCTTCGGTAAGACAGGGACATGTAATCTTAGTGGGCATTTCATCTGAAGCCAAAAAGGGCATCTTCAAGACAGCGAGTGAATAATAAATGTCACCGACTCTGGGAAGAGGTTCGATTACGCTGATCGCCTCTGCGACGGTGAGGATTATAGGGTGGGGAAGGACATAGCTAGGCTCCCCTTTACTAGATTTGTCTGAAGACAGAGGCCGCGTGACCACCTAAACCTTATTCAGCGAGGTTGAAATCGTCCGCGAGCTTGCGTCGCTCCTGCTCCGACTCCGCTTGCTCTTGACGGTACTGGACGTCCCCCAGTTGAACCCTCCTACGGGCGTCAATGAACATCATATATTCCTCGTAAGTGTGCGGCATGACTTTCACATCCTTCGGCACGGAGAACGTGTAATTGAACTGGCCCGTGGGCTTCGCGACGCCATGTTCGACATCTCTGACCTTGCTGTCGACGCGCACATGGAGTCTCGTTATGGGGTTCTTCGGATCCTTGTGCTGCGGCTCGCTGCCGTCCTCTTCCAGCAGCGGCGGATCCGTATACGCGATGGTCGCGGTCAGATAGAGCACGCTGCCGACGGGGACGGGGTTCCGGAACGTGCATGGGTCGGCGCTGATGAAGGTAGGCCGCGCATGTGCGAAACTGGCGGCGCAGCAAAACGCCAATTCGAAGGTCTCCTTCAAATGGAAGCCACCGAAGATCATGGTCTGATGGCGGTTCCTGTACTGCGGCTGCATGATAGAAGCAGTCGAGATCTGCGTCTTCGACATGGGCACAACATTAGGCGGTTGCCGCAGGTCACTGTTAGGGTCATGGTATTCAAGTTGTCGTAGCCAGATCTTGTGGATCAGAGCGGACTCGGGATCATTCGGCTCCGTAGCGAGGAGGGAGGTCTTAGCCGCCTTCTTCTTGGTCAACGATTTGGCCTCACCCATCTTGTAAATCCTCTCCTCTTCGGGCGTCGTGCAGATGAGGGGCGGGACGTTGACAGGCTTCTTCGTGGTCGGGTCGAGGGCCACCATGGTGAACATGCAAGTGAGGAGGACGTCTTCGGGCTTGCTCGGCTCGCCTTCTTTCCTGGCCCTTGCGACTTTGCAAGTGATTTCCATGCTGGATCTCCCAGAAGCGTACGTCACTCGTCCCGAGTACTCGAGGTCGCATATCTCAGTCAGGGGATGGGCTATTGTTATCCGGTCCAACGCCGCCGTGACAGTCATAACACCTGGGCCGGTATGTTTGTATACGACTATGCCAGATAAGGCATCGAGGTCCATGAAGATCGTACCGAGTCTGTTTCGTACAGTAGGTACGGCCACGTTAGAGAGTACATAGGTGCATCGAAAAGGAGCAGAGGCCATACCGAATATGACCGGTAGCATTGATATACGTGTCCGAAAGCCAGGGATCGCGACCTAAGGGGAGGATGATGCGATGATAACTATCGCTCATCTTCCGGGGCGACAGGTCGCGCTCCTTCGTTTCCCCATGGTCCGGTCCAGCATTTTCCCCTCTCTGTTGGGCTCTCCATGCCTCTATCCAAGGCATCGGCAGTCTGTCGTCCGAGAGGCCTCGAAATACCCCATCTGTACGGCATTCGGCAGACGCGTGGAAGCGTCTTGATGAACTGAGAGAGCCCCTTCTTAAACGGCTCGGCGGGTTCGAATGCTCAAGCCGAAAGGCTGAGGTGATCAGCCGCCGTATCGATGTGTTCCTACAAGCCATCACAACTCGTTGAGCTGTCACCGATTGGAGACCATCAGATCGGATGTAGCATGAGGTATTACTATTGGGTTATGGCAAAAGATCGGGGCCGCTCGACCTATATTTGTTCAAGCGTAATACGGTTATATATGTTCTCACATTACCTCGGTTATGAAGCCTTCTTAGTTGAACTCGCATCTCCCGTGGCTTTGTCTAGACGCCGGGCAAGCACGGTATGCATCAATTGAGGCGTATGACGCCATAAACTGGGTCGTCATATCTTATCAGCGGATTCCCACTAGCCGATTAAACGCATATGTGGTTAACCGTGAGAACCACGGGAATAGGCATGGACTGCGTGCTTTCAACAGATCCTGGAGCTTTCTGTAGTGGGGAGCAGGTAGTATCCTTACTTATATGCTAATTCAGGGATAATGAGCTCTCCTTATTGCAGTATTTGCAGAAAGCTGCGCCGAAAAGTCTTTCGATCTTTTGTCGACTGGGTCTTCAGCTTTGAAGCCCCCTACTCTAGCCCCTATTCCGACTTACACCCTGCCTACGGCGTTGTGACGAGGTGCGAAACCCCGTTCACCCCTTCGTGACCATGCATGTCCTGGTAGTATTGAACAGACTGCGATAATTCTCAGATGACTTGACTGCCGGGGATATAGACCAAAGAGAAACGACCTAGGGCTGGGTATTATTCGGGAGCCTCAACCGCCAACCCGGAGCTAGATGTTCAAGGGAAATTCTCGCAAGCAGGTCGCTGAGATGGCATCCATCAATCAACCAGGATGCCTGCGAATTAGACTACGCGTCTTACTGTGGACGTCTTCGGAGTCACTGTTTCAAATTCAACTCACCGACCAGTTACTCATATTCTCATCTTTGAGCTGGGGAACGTGTAATTAACTTATGACGACATCTCCTTCGTTGCTAGAATTGAGGTTGATGAGCCGGCTGCTGGCGAGGATATCACATTTGAAAGTATGTGTCGCATTTGTCACAGCGATAAATGGGATAGTACCACTTCCTGGTGCATTGTATTTGCAGGTGGTTGGTATTGAGTCAATGGCAACATGCGCCAACCTGCCACATGCTAGGACTTCTCTGCTTTTGAACGTATGCCACGATGCTAGTAGCAACGATGAGCGGCCCACCTGGCACTTTTCCACAAGATGCTGACGCTGTAGTAGGCAGCGTTAAGAGCCGTCCTGGGGTAGGTCTTCCAAAGTCGAGAGCGCTGGGGAAGTTGTGTACGCGGACGCTGTTGCGATTTCTTTCTCTTTTCTATTTTATTCCACTTTATTATTATTATTATTACTTTTATTTTCCGCTGGGCGATGCGATATTTCAGAACACAAGGCATATTCTGCCGCCTCCAGGTTGGACTTGCTAATTACGTGGTATGCAAAGCATTGAGGCCAGGCCTGCAACAGAAGAGGCTGGAGGAGGGGACCCTTAAACGGGCCAGCCTTCTCGGAGAATACCGGCACAAATGAGGCGAGGGCTGAAAAGGCTGTCAGCGGGCTGTCACACAAAAGCGATCGGAGACTCCTGCCAGTTCGATGTCGGCTGGTTGTAAGCCAGGGCGTTCAGCCTTTGATTGCCGATTCGTGGCTCCTCTCCCCTTACTCTATAGGACCTGGAGGGGTACCGAAAATGACTGCTGATCTAGAAGCACATAAGCTCCCGCATACAGAGTGTTCCTGGGACTCGCGTGCGGTTAAGACCATGAAGCATGAGACACAATATGAGCAGCCCGGGAGCCCGATAGCAAGCAGCTCATGAGTGTCGGTGGCGCAATTTCCTTTTAGTCTATTTAATACGTTGTCGAAATTGAAGGAACGTCAGCTTCCTTAGCTCTTAGCCAGACGAGCCTGGCATACGGGGGATCTTACCACGAAACAATTTGCTGGGTTCCGAGCTTGCATAGTGGACAAGGCGCTTGTTTAACTTTGTCGTGCTGCGGTCAGGCTCACTGTGTCATGCCGACGGGATAGAGTGCTACTAACAAGTCACTAGTTTGATCGTGGCGCGGACCAGGCCTTCTTGTCTTCCTAATCCGGCAGTTCCCCTGCCATGGATCGCTATGGACTGTGAAGTGGCGGTACAGTGGCACAGAAGACTTTTGCAAATTGGCTGACGATGCGTTTGTAAATGGCAGAACGCGGGTGACCCCGGGGGAATTATGTGCCGTCGCAGATCGATCCCGTTGGACGTCTTGCGAATGCCCCATTCGGCATTAAGGACGGACCATACTATTTGTAGAAACGGACAACAACAAGGCTTTGCGGTCAGCACATAATCGGAGCCAGCCATTATGCTGAGATGCGGCCGATTGACGAGAAAGAATTCTCGACTGACAAGCGGACGTTAAAGACCTCATACGGCTCACAGGTGATAACCCTAGCAGAAGTGTTGTCATTCGCTCAACTGATGTTGCAATCGCCGCCAAGTGACTTTCAAAGGCAAGAAAGCTGCCACGACCACCATGTTAGATTATCATGGGTAGAACACGTACATACATTACGCCTCCCCTTGTCTATCTTCTCTGCTTTCCTTAGCTGGGAATGGAGAATAATCACTAGTTAGTAGAACTAATGAGATGTAGCGGTTCTGTCAGGTTTTCTGTCGCCCCCAGAGTGTGGTACATATAGTAGGATCAGCAACTTTCGCCTTGGCAGGTGCTTGGCAAAATTTATCGCACACTCTCAGACGCTGATAGCTATTATATAATGGGCCATATCAAATTAAACCAACACTTTTCTAGATTCAAAACTTCCCATGCCAGTATCTAGTGGCCTCTCAATCTACCGAAGATTTTGTTAATTTTTCTCTACACTATTAATGTTTGTGTTGTTCTACCGAGAGATGTAAGCGGTTTGGAAGCAAGCCATATATTTTGCCAAGCGTCTACTTATACCGCTGCCCACATATTAGAGCCCACCTGTAAGAGCGCTTATGCGCTTGTCTACGCGCATTGGTAAAGATCAGCACCTCTGAAGAAATGTGACACGCAACGCACGTAAGACCCAAAATCAGGTTAGAAGTAGATAGGCACACAGGTAATAACCTGTAACTGATCTACTTCGATAGCTTACGCAAGCAGATTAAAAAAGTATATGCGTCTCTGGCTTGTTCCGCGCTTCCATGACCCACTCAGAGAATAGTAGGCCCTTTCTAGTTATTGCACACATGATAGCACTATGTTATGCCCATCAACCAGTGCCAAGGTGTTCGGTTCTAGCCTATGAATGGAGTGGTATGGTAGGGCTGGTGGCTTGCTTAGTTTGATCGTCCTGCGCATATACTCACCTAGTGTTAGACGAGTTTCCGAGTCTACGGACCGCTACGGAAAGGGAAAGTCGTCGCTGATTTGCCCAATATGGGCAGAGCAGTGCATCGAAGCACCGAAACCCCTGCCGACCCTTTCATCAATCCTCGATCAGCAAGGCAGGTAGGATAATCAAAATGAGGCGCCCCCCCTACTATGCTAATATGTATACAGATCTTCGCCCTGGCTGTTGTAGAATCCCGTCGTTACTTTTAGTCCGATAGCCGTGGAGCCGAACCTGCAAGCCCGAGTTCCTGTCCACCAATAGTGACAACCCTTTTACTCGGGGCAGTCTTGGAGGTTCGTAGATGATTATTTAGCCTGGGAAAAAGAAATGATAGGTATAATTAACTTTGATATATCAGCCCTCCTTCACCATTCTTTACCACACATCTAGAGGCAGCTGTCCCTAATGTCGAAAGAGTGCACAGCCCGACAGGATCGCAGTTCCGAATGACCTCGCTGTACTGCGCCAAAGACCAGTTGGCTTTGTCTGTCATTCAGATATAATCGTGCGCTCTAGTATGTCTTCGTTTCCGGGCGTGGCTGCGTACTTTGCAGCGTCTCTGCTCGTCTGCCCGGTTGCTTGGGTGTTGGCGGATACGCCATACTTCCGAGCAGCTACCGGGGACGATGAAGCATATAATGCCGGCGCCTATGGCGACAAGCCGAACCAGACGTATCATTCGTCGGACTTAAGATCGCCGCGCTTTCTCATCAACGCGTGGAGGCCAGAGGCCATGAGCAATGAATCGCATATCTTCATCTCTCCTAGCGTATCGAAGCAGCACCGGAGTCCTATGATCTTCTCCGCCAAAGACCTAAGCCTGGTATATGCCGACCCGAATTGGGGCGGTGGCAGCAATCCGACGCCGCAGATCTTCAATGGCACCAAGTACCTGACCATCTGGACGGGCACCGACATGAAGGGATGGGGAACCGGTGGCGGACTGATCCTCGACGAGAGTTACAACATGCTGTACAACATTACGACGAACGGCCTCCCAACCGGAGCGGACAACCACGAATTCCAGCTCACGCACGACGGGGGAGCGATGCTGAACAACTACCACACCAAAACTTACAACGTGACTTCGGTAGGGGGTCCCGAAGACGGCCGTATCCAGGATTGCGCCTTTCAAGAAATCGACGTTGTGACTGGCGAGGTGCGCTTCGAGTGGCACGCGACGGACCACTTTGAGCTGACGGAGTCGTTCGGCGACGCTTATCAGGACAGGGAGAACGGTTGGGATTGGTTCCATATGAACAGCATCTTCAAGACACTCGACGGCAACTATCTGATCTCGTCTCGGCATCTGAGGACGCTGGCGTTGATCAACGGCACCGACGGCTCGAGGATCTGGCAGGTCGGGGGCAAGCACAACATGTTTGAGGACCTGAGCGACGGGAAGGCGACCGACTTCGCCTACCAGCACCATGCCCGGTTCGTCGACGAATCGTATACCGTCGGCGATTCTTCCGCCGAGATCACCTTCTACAACAACCAGGTCATGCATCCGACCTCCCATAGCCCGGGGTGCAAGATGGACTGTAGCCGCGGCATGCGGATCGCGCTCGACTTCGACGCCATGAAGGTGAGGCTCGTACGCGAGTTCTACCACCCCCGGAGCGTGCAGGCCTGGGCCCAGGGCGGCTACCATAGCCTGCCGAACGGTAACGCGCTTATCGGCTGGGGAACCGTCCCCGCAGTTACTGAGTTCACACTGAACGGCGAGGTGGCCATGGATATTCAGTTTGGGCCATGGTCTGACGCCTGGGATGGCCTCGCGACCTCGTACCGAGTTTTCAAGTCGAACTTCAAGGCGCAGCCGCCGTGGCCGCCCAGTATTGCTGCCTTCGACTCGATTATATACGTAAGTTGGAATGGGGCTACCGAGGTCGTTTCCTGGGCCGTGGTAAGTCCTACTGTGAAATGTGCGGCCCACCTTAAGCCAGCTTTTCACGCTAACACATGCGAATAGTCCGGAGGCGATGATCCGCTTACGTTACAGGGGATAACCCAAGTCGAAAAGAAGGGCTTCGAGACAGCGATACCACCACCTTCAAATGCATCTTATTTCCGCGTTGATGCCCTGAACAGCGCAGGAAACGTCTTAGCTTCGACCGATGTCGTCGAGCTGGCCACCGGCACCAAACTTGCGGGCAAGAGGCTGCCGAAGTACTTCTAAATAATGACGGATAATAAATAATGAGACAACAGTAAAAGAAGACTCGCGCCGCTCGGTGAGCCACTTCATGCCGTCGATGTGAACGATGGCGCCCCGATAACCCGGCGACATTAAAACATATGTCCCCTTGTCGGGCTTGGGCTCGGAATTAGGGGTGCGAAAGCGGGCGGTCGACGTCTATACATATTTTAGGGCTGGAGCCCCCGGCACCTAGTTGCCACCCGTAGCCTCGAAGGATCCTGGCTATATTGTTACAGAGTCGACTTTTGGCGTCTAGCACGGCATTGATGAGCTGATTAGTACAGATGTGAAGGACTGGATGTCGAGAAATAACCGGCCTGAACCGAGAGTCTATACCTAGACTCTTCTAATTCCGAGTAAGGACCTTGAGAGCAGCAAGGAATCTGACAGATATTGAATGGAAGCTTCATCTTTCCGATTCAATTATTGAACGATTGAATTGATAAGCGAATGAGACAGCCCACTACTAGCATTCTATGGCAACGATGGAGGGTATCTTAAAGTGACATGAGATACCGTAACATCAAGAGATATTGAGAAGATCAACTGCGTTAAATCTGCGTAATACTACTAATTCCAATCAGACCATGAATTGAGATCTACAGGGCAACTCGAAGTTCAGACTGAGAAGCCCAGGCAGTATCTCGTACTCATAACTCAAGCATCATTCCCACTCGGAGGCAATCCCTCGAGGCCCCTCCCGAGATCCTCGCCCAGGCGCCTTCCATCGATAACCAGGGGCTTGGTATCCTGCAGCACGAAGACCATCCTCGTCCAGGAGTCCGGGCTCGGGTTGCGCCAGGCGTGCATGGTGGCTCTCTGTACGGCCACGTCGCCGCGGCGCAGGAGCGTCCTACTACCGTCGTCGAGCAGCATCTCGACCTCGCCCTCGACCACGATGCCGAAGTCGAGCGACTGCGTGCGGTGCATCATGCACTCGTAGAGCGGGCCGAAGTCCACCATGCGGCAGACGACGCCGCCCTTCGAGGCCAATCCCATCCCGCCGCCCCCGACCACCTCGTCGTGGAACGCCACGTCGGCGTCCCCGTTCAGGTCCGCGGGGAACCGGTTCGTGTAGATCTGGTTGAATCCCATCGCGCCGCCCTCGAACGGCTTCCACGACGCGGCGCGCGCCGAGTGCACGACCGCCTGGCCGGAGGGGTTGTGGCCCGTGAGAAACGTCGTGGTTCCGGGCAGGTCGCGGGAGAGCTGAGAGGTGACCGGCGGACGTGGATCGCTCGGGTTCAGAGCAGAGGCCTCATCGCTTTTCGACTCCATCGTGAGCTCTGGTTTGAAGTTTTTCTAGCTTTCAGTCGTAATACGGGAATGGGGCTGCACGATGGGAAGGGGAAGGGACCGGTTCACGTCAGAATGGGAGCGGCCGAGATACGAGGAATGTTCTGCAGTCACCGGATGCCAGATTTCGGTGGTCGGCCGGTTTTAATGCTCGCGGGGTGTCCTCTAGGTTACACGGCATGAGGGGTCGGGCTTTTAGGGTTTGGGGTACTCCGGTGCATGCAATCATGATAATAATTGCATCTTGATTCGGTCGTCGCTCTACTCCTGAACCTGCTGCTCTCACGGTAACGTCCTGCTTACGAGACGGGTGTTACTGCTGTCTCTTGAACACGGTGAATAAGCTACGAGGTGGCCTAGGTAACTAAGCGTGAAGATCTCTGTCCTACTATTACAAGGTAGATTGATGCTCGCCCCCGTGGGGTTTGAGGTTTGTAGACATAATTGGGAGTCTGCTGTGGTGTGCAATGGGACGCGAGCCGGCAACCTTGGGAAGAAACTCGGAATAGA
Organism: Monosporascus ibericus; assembly: GCA_004154915.1. Classification (NCBI taxonomy): domain Eukaryota; kingdom Fungi; phylum Ascomycota; class Sordariomycetes; order Xylariales; genus Monosporascus; species Monosporascus ibericus. The sequence goes on from QJNU01000250.1 coordinate 63,777, forward strand.
CATATATCTTGCCATCGGGGTTGCGCATGAAAAAGCCTGCAATAATTCCGGGGACCACCTCCCCATTTTCGCCCGTTCGGATCCTAGTTTTGGGATCAGTTGAGACGGTCCGGATTCTGAGCTCCTCGGGGGGTAGCGCCGTCCAGTCCACCGCACTATCGCATGGCTCGCCATTCTCGTCCAGCGTGATTCCATGCTCGAGCTCAATGATGCGGCGGCCCGTTAGCCATAAGCTCGATGCCTCCCACAAACTTTCCCTGGCGACGCCTAGGCTTCTCATGAGCGCCAAAGCCCGAATCCTGGTAGCGAGACAGCGACACTTCATCAAGATGAAGTAGAGAAGCGGGAGGAAGCCAGTCTCGAATGAGAATTTTGGCTGTTCTCGGGAGCTCGTCAAGGACCTACCTACGCCGGTACTCGCCCGAGACGCCTCGTCGACTGCGAATCGGAATTTCTCAATGTGCTCGTCGTAGACGGTCTCATTGCTTTGAAAGGCGGCGCTCGCCCAAACATGAGCGACGTGATACTGCAATACAAGATGGTAATACGTCTTGGCTAGGTCCGGTGATGGTGGCGACTTGTTGGTAAGCTCTTGGAATCGCAAGTCCCAACCGTCGAGAGCCCACTTGAGACTTCTCTGTTCTGCCAGGTACTCAGGAGGAACGCGGTCGTGTTCCGGGCTCCGGCCTTCGAGGGCGTACATATCACTATAGCGCGCTAGGTGTATGGTGCGGTTCATGATATCGTCGAGATAGAATTGTGCGTGAGAAATGGAGGTGAAATGACTCGGAAATGGATTATCTAGTTCGGTGACTCTGGGAAACGTCCCCAGGTCCACCCCAAAGAATAGGGGAACCATGTTCAGGCGCCGGAACATCGGCGCCAAGTACTCTCTCGTCCATGGATAAGCAGTCTCGACGTTTTTAAGTATGAGGATGCCGTGTTTGCAGTGCTGGAATGCCGCTTGCCGGTTGCCCTGGAGGAACTCGATGCAGATGAAGAGTATGCAGACCAGCAGCACCAAAGGTTCGCTATCCAGGGCCTTGAGCTCGCGGATGGCAGTATTGTAGTGGAGCAGCGCAAAGTTGTTGCCCTTCAGAGGCGGCTCAGACTGGGAGTCGTAGCGGACCTGCTCATACAGCGAGCTGATGCAAATGAGCGAATGTCGTACCGCCGGCTGGAAACGGGTGAACTGCATTGCTAGATGAGTCCAGAAGTACGAATCCATGGGGCCCGACAGAAACGGCCCAGTCGCCTCGAAGAAGAACTGCAGGGCTCTCTGCTCGCTAGCGTCGTGAGTACTATTTGAAGGTAGTTTAAGTCGGGGCCACCTCACCCTTGCGGGCGGCTCCGGGGAGTAGCCATCACATTTGCGGCCGGTTTTGGTGCAGCGGTCACATTCCGGCTTGCCTTCGTCGCATTTCACTTTCCGGATTCTAGCATTGCATGTAGGTTAGGGCTCATGTTCCCCCTACTTGCACGGTCATGCGGAACAAGATAACGTACTTGCACGTCAGGCAACCACTCCTGACCTTCCGACTGCCTTTCCGCGCCATAAGATAGAGCAGGGAGACAGTGATGAGCCAATGGATATTGGCTTATTCAGCTTTTGCAGGTTATGAAGTCCGAGCGAACGAGTCATATGGAGCAAATTGGACATTGGTGATGGTTATAAGTGGATTCCAAGCCTACTCCCGCGTCCCAGAGAATATGACGGGTGTACGAATAGGCGAACGATAATCATGCCCTGCAGATCTCCCCTGGCAAGCGAAGCGACGTTTAGATGCAGTTCGAGGCGCTTCAACAACCGATATTTGTGGGGAATCAACATCATCATCAGCAAACCGTTCGAGTCGTTCAACATCAGCAATCTCCACATTTTCTGGTTGAAAATTTGGTTTTTTTCGGCGGGCTTGGACCAATGAAGTTCAATCATTACGTTGATTTTCCCCCACTTCAACTTCAACTGCTTTCGAATTGTTAAAACGGATAATTAATAACGCGCGGACTGCTTTAAGAGCCTATTACTAACCCCCGACCCCCCATTTTGTTGTACATTTTAATAACCATAAATTAAAGCTCCGTAACTGTCGCTTTCGCGGTCTGGTAGTAATATTTAACGTATTATAGCAATAATACGGAAAACGCGCCGCCGTCCACGAAAACAGCTTGCAGCTGTTAACGAAACATGTTACAGCTGTCAGCGAAAACCCGTTCGTTCATATCAACCGATTAAAGCGAAACTCAAAACAATGGAGATATTAGCATCAGCAGTTCCACTTCGATCGTACTGATTAACAGGGTTGGCACGGGCCATAATAATAATCCGCTGAAGTGCCTCGAACTGCACCTTATTCCAGGGGTCTTTAAGTACTTAATGGAGTGGACACGATGACAATTGCTGAATGAGGCGCCCGGGCTACGGACCGCTTGGCAGAGATTGATAAGAATAGCGGCAACTTCTGCATCCTCACCTGACCCACCAACTGTAAATAACTGGTAACACATACAGGAGAGATGCCAGCATACCGCTGCGATAGTACAACCGCAAATAAAGGTCGCGATGCCACTCTATACACATCAGTAAGGAAGACCAGAGTAGGTTGCACCGCCATTCCCGACAGCTAAGGAGGTGGCTCGGAAAAGCGACTTTGGGATACTGTGTTGGGGATGACGTCTCTACCGGCCTATCTAAGCCCTCTTAAAATGATAGAGCAGGGGGCCGCTACTGGCGCGATCCTTCACACCACCGTCAGGATCTGTATGTAACGGCAGGATTATCCTTTTGCAGCAACTCGTTCACAAGCTTCCGCTCTCTGCATGTAGCCTCGGTCTTAGCGGTTGTGAGTACCGTCTATGTCGTCAACGGCGATCAAGGTCGTGTTAAGATACTGGGATTATGTGACCAAGTCATATTCGTCTAGATCAACAACGGATAGCATAAGTATCTCCAGATCGGTGCGCGCCGTGAGAACGAACCTACGCTTTGCCTTTCGCAGGTAAGTCACAAATCTGCTCATGCCTTAAAGACCAAGAGAACGGCGCTCTGGTAGTTCCAAGCGAACGCAGTTCTCTTGTAGGAATCAAAAATCGTTATAATACATGGTTATACATCCGTAACTAAATAGGCCAGGGTCAGGGCATGGTCTATTTCAACATCTAAGGGTGGTCTCGCATTCCTACGATAACTCAGGTAAAGAACATCTAACCGCACTGCTCATTAAGAAAGCTAGCTTAGCCTAACTAAGTTTCCATGTGTAACCATCTCGGTTCTTATGCTCTTCAGATTTAGCGTTACGCTTGTTCTGGTCTACAGAGCATCTTGGCTGGTCTAGTACGACTAAAATGCAACTGTGCAAGAGACGGCCCGCTCGGCCAAGTCCAGGTTTACTACCCATGCGAAGACTGATAGACAGCGTCGCCTCAGGTACTATATGCCGACGTCCGTTCAAAGAAGCAGCTCTGCCTTGACGAGGACAGATCCCTTGTCATAATTCTTCCCGGACGAATTCCCGTATTTGGAGAGGCATGGAGACCTCACCAGATCCACGTTTCTAACATTGTGGTTCTGGGCACCACTTCCATGCTCTCCTCGTCTGCCTTGAATCCATTGCATAAATCACCTCCCATTGCAGGCCGATAATCAGGCAAGGAGCATATAAAGAGCCTAGCAAGCTCTGTAGCTTGGACTGCCGAACCAAGTAGCCTGCTTCTCGCTGCTTCATCATAAGCATTCGGCAGAGCTCGAAAGGCTATGTTGGCGATTTTGTACGCATATCCCTGGCTAACCTCATTATCGATCGTGGACGACTTTGACAGCATGTTGACTGTTTGCGCTTTCCAGCTCCCATGCTCTTTCTTTGTAAGCTAGCCATTGCAGGCTGGTATGTTAGCACATGTTACTTCTTATATTTAATCTAGAGCACACTTTACTTCGAAGTACCCGTTGAGGCTGTCGAAGGCAGCAGTGCGATCACCTCTGAAAGCCGTGTTGGTTTGGCCGAGAATGCGCAATATAGACGTGTGCCAAATGTATGCTGCAAAGATCTGAGGGCGCAAGGACTCCCTCTCGAGGTATTCTCGCCAGTTAGGTGTTAGACATTGGACGTCGCGAATCTTGGTAGGGAAAGGGTGAACGGAATGAATTGGATTTCTGAAAGCGTCGTAACAGGAGTGCATGACGGAGCATCGAAGTCTTTTCCAGTTCGATATGATTATGTCGTCATTCGAAGTAAATCGAGGCTCGAGGACCTCAGCTTTGCTAGTTCTTCCGCGGTTTATCTCCAAGCCGCTCTCAACTCCTTGATTTCACCAGTCTTTGCTGCCAAATCCCTCTCGAGTTTGGTGTACCCAATTGCCGACTTCTCCAGGTCTGACATCCCGTTATTCCTTGCTCTATGCGTTTCAATATCTGTCAAGGCTGAGGATGAAGCAAGATCACCGTCACCCATCTTTAGTTGTTGGTTTCTCTCCATTAGCTGAGTTCTCTCCAATTGCCATTGCTTCTTCTCCCTGTTCCAGTCGTGAAGAGCAGCTTCCAAATCCGCGTTTAGGTTCTTAATTTGTTCGTCCGTCGCTGCCAGAGAGACTGCTTATGAAGTATCTCTGTTCCGACGCCAATGATCCCTCCGAAACTCTTTTCCAACTTGCGCTGGCACTTTAACCGGTCCCGGTTTGATGCCTCCTCGAAGTGGATCGAACTTGGAATGGTAGCCTTGAGCCGAGAGAGATTTAACCTGGTGACCCCCACGGTAGTGAGGTTTGTTGACCCTGTCAGATGTGGAAGAGCCTGATGTTCGCTCATCGGCCAACGCGATGATGGATTTTAACTTGTCCAACGCCGAAGACATTTCTGGTGGGATCAAGGGAACAAATTCCCATGGTATTAAGTGTGCGAGAGGTCGTAATTGATATAGTGGTGAGCAGTACCAGATGGGTGATGCTGTGAAATGAAAATGACATGAAACGGAGACATAGTATCAAAATGACCTGAAGTTCTCATGCTGGGTCATCAGTGGATTCTGGTAGTTCAAAATACTCTGGTGACAGGTTTAATCGTTACAATTGGATGTATCTGGTAAAGCGCTTTGTCGCCGAGTCTTCGGGCACCTTTCTTCAAGAGGTTTTGGGTTTTCCTGGCACTCATCACCCTGGGCTTCTTCAACTTTCTACGCAAACCAGGGGACACTTGATTTCTCACTCAAGACTGTATTTACCACAGCATCGTGCCCTGCCCAATCACATACCAACCCTGCATGAAATACGGTATCCCCTTCTTTCATTCATATTATCAGCAGGACAGATTCATGTCATCTACTCTTCCATATTACCCAATCTCACTCACCATTCTCTGAGCGAGTTTGACCGGATACCCACTGCAGAAGCATAGCTGCTAGAGCCGTGGTACATGGTGAGAAGCTGACTTCTTTCTCTTGGTGCGTAGCACCTTGATCTCGGAAATACCAAGAGCGAAGCTAATCAATAAGTCTGTCGAGAGCATTTCATGATCATTTGCCCTATTGTACTTGAATGTAGCGGCAGTCGTCATAGGCGCTTTCATTCGAGTGACCACAAACACCTCCATCCACACTCTCGAGTACTAAAACGTAGAGGAGGTCCGTTCGTCATCAGCTCCGAGCGAGAAATATTCTAATATCCAATAACTGCTTTTCTGTTCTTCTCGAATGGCCACTTGGAAAACCACAAGAGCTACCAGTGCGCTTTCAGGCAATGGATTCCCAACTCTGAGGCTGGCACCACTTTGATGGTCGGTATCGACTTTTGCACCGCGTGAGTTTCCGCCGTGGTGATTCCTTCTTAGTTGTTGGTTTACTCCTAATATAGGCACTCAGGCATTGCTTGGAAATTCTCCACGGATGAAGGCACGCCAGATCTTGTCACGTCCTGGACATCAACCCTGAGCCACAACTCAGAGATTCCAAAAGTACCTTCGGCCATTTACTATGACCAGGATGGCACCGGCTCGATACCATGGGGACATGGCATTCTTGTCAAGGTTAGGTCAATCAAATGGTTCAAGCTTTTGCTAGTGGATGACGCGGATCTACAGAAACACATAAAATGGTCGTCTCGCGTGGAAGAAACCAAAGCCGCCATTCAAAAGCTCAACAAGGACGCCATTGAGGTGACGTCAGATTTCCTACGACAGCTGTGGGGACACTCTTCGGAGACGATAAAGGAAGCTGAAGGAGACGCCCTAGTCGATAGCACCCCAATTTATATTACTGTGCCTGCTATCTGGACGGACTACGCCCGGGATCGAGTGCCGAAAGCGGTTGACCTCGCAGGAATCTGTGCACCCAGGCTCTGTGGCAAAACAAAGCTGTCCCTAATTTCTGAGCCCGTATTGTTTAGGAGGTGCGGATGCTAAATGGTGACATCTTGTACCAATTAGAAGGAAGCTATTCCAGAATCTCAGATCAAGGGTATAGCAGAATTGTTGCCAGGTTAACCCTTCCCATGGTATGACATGGTGATGTCTAGGAAGCGGGGGGTGACGCAGAACGACTTCTGCGTTGGAAACCTGTAATCCCAATGAATGACAGTTAAGGGCATCCCATAAAGGTAGTTGGCGGGCTTCTCTGCCATCCCATTCGCACTTAGAATGAACATAAGACGCTTTCTAGTAGCAGTTGGGATAGATAGCTGCATCCAGATAGCTAGATTTGACCCAGCGGTGCTTTAGATTCTAGATTCATGGTTATGGATCGTCGATGACTAAGTTGTCGTAAAGTCATGCCCCAGTAAGTATCATCAGTGACTAGAAAGTCAGTTAATATCGTAAATTCTGAAACTTTTTCATTATTTGCCTTCAAGGGACGATTATGTATGGAGAATGGACCCAGTCGTCCGACCTATTTCAATGCTAACGTGCACCCGAAATTCTGGTAAGCAACCCCTTAATTCCGACTTAGGGCAATGAGCCAATCGCCTGTTTTGCCGGAGCCCGCTGGCATCCAAAGCATATGTAACTAGCAGGAGAGCATAGGAAAACTGAATTGGACAAGGATCGTAAAGTGAACTAGCAAGGAATTTTAGGGCCACTAACTCCCGACCGAGACATAGAGAAAAGGCTGATACTGGCATTCAGTTCTGAAGGTCGTTGTGGTTGCCCTTGTCGACCTCCCTCATGTGGATCTCAACAGGCATGTAGTTGGCGATGATGGCACGGGATCCTGTGATGACACGAGGTTAGTAAGGGAGCAAAGCCACGTGCAGATCCACCAGATCCGTTAGCTTACCGTCGTACCACTTCACCACCCAGCCACCAGTCTGTAGAGGGAAGGCGCACCATTCGCCCTGACCCTCGTTGATGAGTTTTCCGTCAGACACGCGGAACGTGTCCCAGACCTTCACCGTGCCGTCCTCAGGGTCGCCCATCCTTGGGTTGACTAAGTCGACGAAAGTAAGGAGTCCGGGTGGACCCTGAAGACCCAGAGCGTGATCGACGATGCCGATGGGGTAAGTGTGTAGTTCCACAAGTCCCTTCTTTTTGCTCTCGAGGGTAAAGACCTGCACTGGTGGTTGGTCCTCGACGAACAGACCTAGAGTCGACCCATCGAAGGCAATCCAGCGGCCATCGATCTCGGCATGACCCGGGCTAAGCCATTGATCATTAGATATGTCTATACGCGCAAACAGGGGGCCGCAAATACCTAGAAATCTGAAGTTGGTAAAGTGTCAAGCCATCTTGTCTCTCGACAACAGGGGCTGCCCAAGCAGACGGGACGACAAGGGCGAGAGCTAGCAGATTAGCGACAAACCGCATTGTTGCTGTATAGACAAGGGGATTGTGATTTCTGCAGTTCAGAGTTTGTGGGATGTGAATAGCCCTGTTGGTTCTGTGCAATGTGCGGCACAAGACCGACTGAGGATCCGGGAGGGAGAAGGGGCTTATGAATGCTAACGCGACCACAGTGAGTGTCAGGTCAAGTGGGCCAAATGAAACAACCAACACTGGATGATAATCAGACTGTTCTCCATATTTGGAAGTATGGAAGGAAAGCAGCAAGGACGTAGGAAGATGTCGAACTCATCGAGATCTCGGCCGGTGCCTAGCACCATCGTCTCGAATGACGTAGCTACTATGACCTGCATTATTCTACGAAGTATATATCCAAGGGGGTAGGATTCGGCTTTCTTCGGCTGTCTTTCAAATTTGTTTCCTTGGTACTTGATGTCCAGTGATCGAGGGTCGCTGAAAGAGGAACGTTGTTAACCCGCGTTTGGCGGCACTGCCATGGTGTCTTCAATATCGCGAGAGAAAATTGCTCGGCACCCGTCAATGCACATTGTGGTAGGGATATTACTTTGCCTAATGGATGCCAACGTATGAAAAGGTTCTCCCATTTCTGCATATATACATGGGTTTATATTGAATGTTCCCTTGTGGAATCTAGAAGACAGTCTCAGTACCCTCAGGCAATGGTGGAGGACGTTGATGATTGGGTGAACGACAAACCGCAATATAGAGCACAGGAGAAGGTTGTAATAGAGGGGCTGATTTCAATTTCAGCTGGAGATTCGGAATGCGTTCGACTACCGAATGACTAGTGGACATACACCCCTGTAATATGGGGCTCTGCAGTGCCTTTGCAGCCTGGGAACTGAAATAACATACTTGCCTAAAACTACCGAACCCCCAAGACCTGGAAAACCTGCAACAATTTATATTAAGCATTCTTCCGATAGGATTTCAACCACTTGCTGTCTCCATTGACCGTCTTCTATCTTCCATCACGTTCTTGCGGAAATGAGAATCGGGGATGCCCACCCCTACTCTCCCGATGTCACATTTTGGCAGATTGTCTGTAGTTTCTGCCAAGATCGTCCAACTTCAGAAGAAGTCACCCGCCGGCGGAATGCCCTCTCAGTATACTTCCTATCATGAAATCTCATCCCACCATCGAACCTTGTAGAAGCCTTTAAAGTCACAACGAGAGTGGCACGCCTCAGAAAGAGGGCAAATGCGCGTAGACCCGGATCTCATCTTCTAGCCTCATCCGAGGCAGAATCTCTTACGCCTCCGGACTTGACAACGGGGGGATCAATTCCATCGTTAGATGCAAAGGCTGCGCCGTTCGGACTTGCGCCTCATATGCGTTATAACCTTTCGAGAAACGTTTCTCAGGCTAGAAGAGTCTACTTTGAGCTAAGAGCCTCGTCATTCTATTATTGACTTGCCACTCCACATGCAACCAGTCTCTGGTCCCATTGATGTGATGGCTAATCCCCCAGGTGTACCCCTTTGCGTATTACGAATGGGGCTCGGGAAACAAGGAGCGATCGCTGGAGAACGCTTTAATCTACGACTTAAAGCTTCTGCACTCCGGGATAAGGGAGTTGCAAGGTAGTATGGTATCCAACGTTCCCTAAAGTAAACTACGTTGAGAATGTAGGATATGTACCGAAGAATCAATCTCTGCCCGTCACGGAAGTATACCAGCTCTCTACCCCAGATATTGTGGCTACAAACTTCCGTGTCCGCCGTGTTTCGGGCATTACGGCTTTTGCGCTACAAGCTGTTGACCAGGAATGTGTGGTAGGTATTATCGATGTTGCAGAGTCATCGCGCTGGAATGAATACACTTTCGCGCCTGGAGTCATTTGTTCCCGACACGAATGTTACCCTATCTCCTCCGGCTTAAAACTTGAACGCTCTGTGCGTCTCACAATACTTACAGGATGCTGTGGCTACCCCGCCCGTCATCCCAGGCATGATCTCCGATATTGAACGGTGCTGACGCCATCAGCCGCGATGAAATGGACGGGATATCATTGAGCTTTACTCTGCCTCTCCGTGACAGCGCACTAGGGACCACACCACTGACGTATCAATGGCCAGCGCTCCATCTGCTCAAGAAGGACGCATGTCATATAGCTACGGCCGTCCCCCAGATGCTATCAGCCATAGCAGGCTCAGTGTGGCAACAACGAACAAATCTGAGCTGGAGAGAAACCTGGGAGATCCTGATCTATGCTTTGGCATCGGCGATGGAACTACAACTACTCGTTTTGATTCTGCCCTTGTGGTTCTTTACTCCTGGCATAGTTTGCGTCTCCTGGATGTTTCTGCAGGTTATGTTGATCTGGTTACTTCTCAGACGCCTCAACGGGGCGGAGCAGGTCTTCACGAGCGCGACGGATACGCCCAGAACCGAAGAAGGTGAAACCGAGGAAGATTCTTCTGGATATTTGTAGGGGGTATCGAAATTACCCACGAGCGCATCCGCCGAACAACTCTGCCAAACCTAGCCAAGTTGTTTGGCTGTGACATGCATGCCGTTCTTCTGTACAGGCTAGGATTGCCGTTTGAGATTATCCTTCTATACTTTAGACGGAATATACAGTTTTCGACCTCAACATCAACGGTCCTCTATGACCTGATACGAGTCAATCTTCTGAGGCAAAAAAGGAGCGGCGTGCGCGTTCTCGTACATAATACAGGGGCTTTGGACATGGCACTGGTTCTATCGCACCTTTATGCGGACCTGCCTGGGACGAAGATCCTCAAGAAGCTTGAAGTCTTCACCTTTGGGGCCGCGTCAGCGGAGATGACCGCGCCCCCGGAAATCGCGGCCCAGGACGATAGTCTCGAAGGAAACCGAAGGCGGAACGTCTCGTATCCAAATGTCACCCATTTCGCGTTTGAGAACGACCCTTTCCCGGCAATAGGGGTATATCTGGGTATCCGCCAGAGGTTGGAAGGCCGCTTCATTGGCAGTATATTCTCAATGGGTCGCTGTGATATTCCCCCTCGCCGCTGGACTCTTGACGACTATATCGACACCCTCTTCCCGAATGGCGATCCGCGGGCTGGTATACTCGGTCAAACCTGCAAAGTAAACCGCGAAGCCAGTGAAATGCGGGGGCTGGCTGCGCTCGCGCAGAGCGTCAACGACGTGCAGCTGAGAATGCGGAAAGGGTCGAAGAGGCTCAGCTGGACCGCCCTCGGCGCTGTCGCCAATAAGGCGCTTGACCGTGGTCGATCCCGCGACCACAATATCGCGGGCGCCTTCTCCTTAGAAGAGGTCCGACGAAGGGGAAAAGCTTTGCAAGGCATGCGAGGATTCGAGAATAATCCCCTGGCTGCTGCTGTGCGAGGTCCGCATAGGTTGCTGCCCGATGGAGGCGTGAACTCGAGAGAGGACCACGGCCGTGATGGTTCAGGTCTTGCTCTGAAATAATCACTTTGATAGGTACTTCTACGTTCTCGCATATTAATCACCAACACCATAATCCCTCCAGTACAATTCCCACGGTATAGCAACAAGCGTCATGTGATCTTTATTACTACTCTAACATCCTTGCTGACCTCGGCCAGCAAGCCGCCGCAGAGAAGTTTGCTTTTTTTGAGAACCGACTAGGTTAAGGACACAGCCAGTCGCTTTGAGTTAGCTACTGGGGGCTTTTGGGTTGCACTTGACATCCAGCTGCGAATAAGCTGTAGGGCTTCTTGACGTATTCTCGATGCTAATGTCATCTGACTTTTAAGCTCGCAAGTCACAACTAGATTTTCTTGATATGGCTCGTTTATATGGTGAAAACCCGGCAGACATGGAATAAATGGACAACCCCCTCTAAGCTGCAGCTTACCATTCGAAGTCGCCTCCATTGCAATTCGAACCTGAGTGCATCTTCGCTCCAGATTGATTTATCGCCCGGGAAAATAGTCAGCTGCAGCAACGGACGACATCTTCGGCCCGTCTTACCTTGGCCGTGTACATAACCCTGAGCCACCCTTACACCGCGAAGAGGCACGCCGCCGAACATATCATTCATGGTAACTGCCGCGTTGTTCTGTCGTCATACATAATTACGCCGTTGCTGGGGTTCGCGCGGTGGTGCTGCACTTGGTACGCCGCCTTGTTCCTGTTTGCGTGCGAGCTCCGGGTACATCTCACGCTATTCAACGTATGGGTCCTCATGCCCGCTTTCTTCCGCCATCTCCGCGGACTTGAGCTCCCGACAGTCAGTGCAGAACGAGGGATTTGTATCGCTGGCGGGCAGCGTGTTCCGCAGCCTGGCTATGAGTCCGGCACTGGAAGAGTTAGCAGAACGAGTAGACGGGTATGTCGGCCTTGAACAGACTGGATGACTGAAGCCGCAGCTCGAACACCTTGACCTGTCTGACGGCGGCGGAGGCCATCCCAGACGCGTGCCAGCAAGTGTCATCTTCGCGGTTCCCATATGAGCGCACAGGTACATGGTAAACTTGCTATACAAAGGAAAATTGGTCGATACGCGGACGTTAAAATATCAATCGCTCTTTTCGTCGTTGTTAGGCAAAGCGCTATGTTGGTGCGCTATAGGCCTGAACCTTTTAGAACGCCTAAGGTGGGCCCCCTTTATCATTCTGCAGTCGAATTCCTTCCTATTCCTCATATTTTACTTGAACTTGTCTTTGTAACCAAAACCAAAAAAAAATTATCTAAAATTAAACGCGCAGCGGAGTTTTTCAATACAGTTGATAAAGATTAAAACAGTCCATAAAATATTGTTAGGAAACGCTATATTGTTAAGTTATTTAAAGAGAAATAATAAGTGTTAGGAGGTGATGAGAATTATGGCGGGGCTTTGGCAGGTGCTAAAAAAATGTAATGTGCGAATAGCTTAACTCAAAGCTATTATGTCTACGTGTAGACAGCAGGTAGATTCCAAGCAACAAAACCCACCGATGTAGCTTGCAATTGTTACAAGCGGCATTGGACCCCCTAGCGTGAAACGGGCGTTCCGTCTACGCTACCAGGAAGCTACCCGTACACAACTGTTAAACAGTGGAATACACACCCTGCAGCTTCCGTGATACACAGACCCTCTTTCGCCGTGGCGGCACACACTATTAGTAACTACGAAGGCAGGTACATATCTATTTCGTACTTAAAGTGTTTGTATCTACCTGGTTCCTTCAAAACTAGAAACCATGACAACTTGGATATCTTACGAAGAATAGTCATGGCCAGTGTCAGTTCCTATCGGGATCGGACTCTATCATCGTACAAAGCAGGTGTCGTCTGCATGATGAAGTATCAGTTTCAACAAGCATGACTAGATCCGCTAGTGACACAACAGGTAAAGATTGGTTCCGGCACTACTGTACACTGTTCTAAAAACCTGGCCAAACTACGTCAGCGGACCCTAATTTTAGACTCCCAAGCGTCGAAAACGCCTTCCGACAACACGCATTAGGGAATTGCCGGGCTTGCCGGAGATCTCGGTCAATGACAAGTACATATATACGCGGGCCGTCCCACGGCAATGACGGCGGGCCAAGCTCTCCTAGATCGCTCACTGACGCCAGCATGGATATTTGCACGAGGACTCTTTTACCTACAGCCGATACAATTCTTGGAATCGCTGCGACGGGGTCTGTCGTCTCGCTCGTTGCTCGCATCGTGCTTGGCATAGGACTTCAGGTCGCCCTTTCTCTCCTATTCTTCTTCATCTCCTGGATATTGATCTTGGCCGGCGTAGTGGCCGTCCTTTTGCCCCTTGGGACGTGCCAGTTCGCCATTTCGATCGACTACATGGGTTACGGGATTGCCTACTCCTTGTATACAAGCTATTTCAATATCGCTATCCTCCTCTCCGTGAACGCCGCGATGCTGTCGTCGTGCCTTGGCGCCTGGGACGCAGTCACAGACCAACTAGGGGACAAGGAACACTGGCAAGGATGCCGCGACAGGACATGGCTGGCCACTATCGTGCTTCTGTCGATCGAAGCCGCAGGGAGATGCAAGGAAGGCATGGAGCTTACATTAAAGTCTAAGACCGTCTGGGGCAGGCTTTTCTGGCTTTGGCCGAGGTTCATACACAACCATGTGAAAGCGTTTCGTCGACTTGGTAGCTGGGCCGTCACACGTGAGCTAAGACGATTCCCGTTATCCCGTACAGCGGACAGTGACGGTAATGAAGAAGGAACCTACCTTTTGCCAGGAGCCACAGGATACGGTGCTCAGGATACAGGTGACGACGCAGAATCAGTCGACCCAATGCCAAGGGGCTCCCCCTGATTCCCTGATACTCACACTTCCATCCAAATTCATTACATCCTGACCATAGCTAGCTCGATTATATCCAATATTAATCCAATGCTGGCTTGTGCATATGGTATGGTACCAAGAAGATGTAGTGGATATACGCCGTACTCAACAAGCCCCCTTAAATTTTCCCCTGTCCATCTCACCATGATGTAGAGCCACATGAATACCGTAGAAGGTTTAGTACGTTCCAATCCCATTCCTCGCTATATGCAGTAAAGTGTCAGTGCCTGGTTTATCCGAGAGGCCTGGTATTAGGCCGGTAAAGACAGTTCAGTAATATTGATCTGGAAACTGTCCTTGGGTCTGGTATAGCCAACCACCCCGGGTCAGCAAGCCTCTTCAGCCTCCGTAGCCGTGGTAATTATTGGTAAAGGAATGAGGTTAAACAGGTAGGTATCCTTGCATGGTGGAACTATCTTAGTTCAAGGCATAAATAAGACGCCTTCTGCCGTGTGAAACTATCATCACGTTGCTCAAATCCCTGTTCGGGACTTTTGATATCACAGCCCTTGTTGGAGATTGGTGGTTCTCAAATTGTCACCTTCCCCGCACCCCGCGGAATGCACGGCCGCTTAACCATTATGAGCAATGAATAATTAGATTTAAAACAGAGTCCAGCCTACCTACATATATGCTAGAAATTCAAACGTAAAACTCCCAGGGGTATTCTTAGTCACCTCCACCGGGTCCACCGTTGGATCAGGTAGAATCTCATACAAATTTGTATGGAGATAAACATGCTTTGACGGTTTTGCCAGTCCTTGCCGTTATCGCCGCGAGACGAAGATCGATCTCGGCCGAAATGCCAATGTATATTCCATGCAATTTCTATAGGAGTCTACATTCTAACTTCAGACGGTCTATGGCGGTTCAGTGGAGGTAACTAACAAACAATATCCCTGAGTATTGTACGAGCATTACGTCTCCTCATCGGCAGTTGCGCTTCCCATTGTTTACTCCGTAAGGTAATAGTACCCAAGATATATACAGGCGGTTCCCGATATCACCTCAATTCTTGACTTTAGTTATATGCGCTGCCATTATCCTGTACACCGAAGACCTTTTTCGTGGCCATTATCGCATTTTAACATCACGCCCTCACTGTAGCCAAAGTATATCACTGAACATTTGCGCCCAGTACTGAAGGGCCATCGACTGGGATAAGAACCATGCCTCACAGCACTGTTGCGCGTCCAGGCACGCCGGAGATGCTGCCGCCCTTTCCTGACTCCCTGCCTCAGGCCCCCATCCAGCGCATCTCACTACAACACCTCATCGATCGGGAACCCGCAGCAGAGAAGGATCTGTGGGACGCCTGCATCAGTCATGGATTTTTCTACCTGGACTGCGCCTCATGCGATCTTGGAAGATCCATGGTCAGGGCCGCCGACGAGCTTGAGAAGCTCTCTCACCCTGCCTTCCGTCTCCCGACTGAAGTGAAGCAGAGCGCAGCAATGTCCAAAATGCGCACACTCTTCGGCTACAAAGGGCCAGGCAACGTCGCTCGGGATGACCCGCACAAGCGGCGCGATGTTGGCGAATTCTGGAACGTAAGCAAGGATGACGTCCTGGGTCAGAGCGAGAATCCTGTGCTGTATCCCTCTATCTTGCAAGAGGCCTATCCGCTATTCGAGGACTTCATGCGAAACGCACACGGAGTCGGACTACTCGTCATGGAGCTGCTAGCCGGACGACTAGGTATCCCGCCTGAGCAGCTAGCGTCGAAGCACAAGCTGCAGGGCAAGAGCGGAGATCACGTACGTCTCACATTTGGACCCGGCGACCCTGAGGAGGCGAAGATGGAGACGACGCGTACCGAGGCCGAGACGAAGATCACTACCTATGCGCACACGGACTTCGGCTCCGTGACCCTGCTCTTCAACTGGCTGGGCGGGCTGCAAGTCGAGAACCGCGCGAGCGGGGTGTGGGAGTGGGTGAAGCCGGTCCCAGGCCACGCGATCTGCAACCTGGGCGACGCCATGTACGAGTTTGCCGGTGGTAAGGTCTCGAGCGGAAAGCACCGCGTGGTCGCGGCGCCCGGCGCCCAGGCCGCCTACGACCGGTACAGCGTCGTCTACTTCGTGAGACCCGAGGACGATGTCGTGCTGGAGGACTTGACTCCGGGTGCAGTGCCGAAACCCGAGGCACAGAGGTGGACGGCCGGAAAATGGATCGACGAGCGATCGAGGCAGTTGGGGAATGCGATCAAGAAAAGGGCCGATGCCTAGCGCCTGGGGGTACTAGTAGCACTCTCCGTCTTGCGGGATTCTCGAGGTCAGTTCGATTCTTTGATATCGGCATGGTCGACCCCCAATATTTCTCCCAGCACTAACTAGAGTTTATCTCGAGCGGTAAGCCATATTGATAGAAGAAATTGGGGATTATGATCGGAAATGTATATTAGCCACCTTTTCCACTCTATTCACGGTCCGCTTTTTGTGCATTGGTGTCAGCAGTCACAGTGATCAAATGCAGGAATCTGGCGTGACTCTCTGTATTGGTTCTATGTGTTCAAGGAAAGTACAAATCTAGTCCGTGGGCAATCGTCCTTACATACATAATTAGGTGACAAAGGATCGTCTGTAGATAAAGGGTGTCCCAGGCAGCACTCCTGCAGCCTGGGCCCACAAAGCCAGCCAGCAGGCAACACCTGTAAGCACCAATTGCCGACAATTGGAAATGAAGCTGGGATGTCTGCTTAAGATCCATAAGAATTTGACATAAAAAGGTATTATAAAAGCCATAAACCCTTTAAGAAGTCATTAAGTCTTTGGACATTACAAAGGTTATAAAACTCCGAAATGAACATCTCGCTCTGCATTAGAAAAGAGGGTGATATTGCACGGCTGAGATAAGATTCGAGGCGCTATGATAAACCGGCAGGCACGGTATTCTGTAGATATACTGCTTGTAAATGTGTTTTCTGCCCCTTATATCCCAGGGACTGACCTCTTCTGCACGTAGGCTTATCTTATACAATTCTCTGGCTCTGGAGGCGCTTCCCTATCAATTCTGGCCTATGCCGTTTGGACTACCGCAGGACCTAGGTTGTATTGCTCTGGCTGTCTCGATCTTGCCGCCTGATGTATATAACTCCTATTCCATGGTTTAAGACAGTTTCAGCAAATAATCAAACTTGATCTCCACATTCTTATATGTATCCATTCTCTGGTTACCCGTAACAGGTGAATTCGGGAATGTCCACGCCTGCTGTTTTCTGCCACTTCCTTACCAACCTATGCAACCCCTATCATGCGTGCTTAGCATAACATTGTTTAAAAGACGCAGCGGTTCGCTTGTTGAGGTCGCATAGGTGCAGTTACCAAGAGACACAGTAAGACTCAGCCCCAACTAAGTTAATAGTACCTGTGTTGGCTGAGCTGAATATCTACCTCAATGGTGGAGCCAACATACGTACGTTGCGTTTACCGCAGGATCCTTCCAGTTGATGAGTCAAATAGCCTGCATATATCTGTACCATGTAGCCGTACTCACCCAAACGAAACGGAGCAATGCTTCCATTCTTCCCCTGTCAGTCGAAGTCACATAGCACTACAAGCCGGAGAAGTAAGGGGAAATCGAACCGTCTACCGCCACTTCCCCTGGACATGTCTATTACCCTCCTCGCCCCAGAATTACTTGGCCAGATACCTCGTCATCTCGGCGCAGATGACTACTTAAGCGCGGGCTTAGTTTGCCGTGACTGGCTGCTCCCCTGCCGAGAGCTCTATTGGGGCCATATGAACTTGTATCTAGAAGGTTATGTACCAGAAAACTTTCCACTTGTGTTAAGACACGAGAACACTATGATGCCGCGGCATCTCGGCAGGATTGTGATAGACTAATCGGATTGGGTCGGTGGCCGTGACGAGAAGGGAGCTGTCGCCTGGTACGAAGGCGTTTCGGCCGTCTTGGACCATTTAAACTCTAACTCCAGCGTGACGGTCATGTATTTTGATCTCAAAAAGTTACCGGAATCTCTACGAGGGGAAGTCCTCCGTCCAGGCGTCGCCACAAAGGCTCCTGTCATCCAATGCCTATTGCGGACAAACCCTCTGATGTGGTGCCTTCCATTCTGGGGAGCCCTTACCTGAAATTTCTAGGCTTGGGAGAAAATCGGTTTCTCAGATGAGAACACGGAAGCTGCGCACGTCGAACAGTATACCGCGGAGCCTATTAAATCGACCGGCCTAGGCCACCTCGCCATATACGGAGAAGGCAAGGGAACGTGGTCGGAGTTGGTAACTCGTAGGTTCAGTATTCGACCTCGCCAATGCCAAGCTGCTGCAAAACCTAAATATCAATCTGACGTCGTACCCGAGGACGGAAACCCTGCTCTCCGACTTAATTCAGACCGTATCTTCGGTGTCGAAGTTGAAACGCATCTTCATTGACTGCGGGTCCTCAGCATTGAAGCCTATCGTCGATAACGAGCACGACCTGCGCCTCTGGGGGCCCCTCGACCTCCAACTTTCACAACTTCCTGGCTTGGAAAAAGTAACGTTCACGATAGTGCTCGAAGAATGCATGGGGATGTTGCTTGGGTTTGTCCACGGACAAATGAAGAACATTTTTTTAAAAAAATGGAAGGACGACGTTCTGCAAGATGCCCACCCAAAATGCCTTCCTGTCGTGAGAGAGGCATGGTGCAGGTGGCCAGGTCTTTGGGGCGTGGACAGCTAGGCCGTTCGGCGACACTGCGCTGCCAGAGTGAAAGCAAAGTTGGCAACTACACAAACATCGATACGCACACGACTATAGGGCACACAGAACAGCTCAGTATGGGGAGAATCCTGGTATGGAATTCTATAGAGGATGCATCACTTCAATTCTCCTTTCACTCTGCTCACTCAGTTGTGACTGTTGCATCTAATGAGAGGGCCGGAGACTTAAAGGATCATCGCCCTTATAGGCCACTATGGTGTTCTCCGTTGAAGATCTAGATGCACAAGAAGCTGTGGTGCGTAAGCCTTCCTGGAATTCTTCTAACATACCTAGTCCCGGTGCAATCAACCGAAATGAATGTCCAGAAAAGGAGTATTTCCGAGCAAGGCCCACTTTTGCTAGATGCCCATCTCACTCCCCTGGAAAAAGGGGCCGAACAGACTCAACAATCTACCACTGGGCTATGGCCAGCTAAACTCTAGCCACCTAGAGCTCAGTGGTGGTGTACAGAAAAAAAGCGTACCCTTCGGGTGAAGGATTATTACCCAACCTCGGAATTCGATTTAGATTATCGTGGGACATGTGACATGTCTGAATTCCGTCTAGAATATCATGTCCTGGGTGAGTACCGTATCCTGGTTGTCTCTGATTCTCCACCAGGCCTAACCCCTACGCGGCTAGTGGGGAAACTCGGGCCTACGGGGTAACTTTAGCCACAACCCAGTGAATATGCTGTCAGAACCTTCTATTCAGCTTATTAGGTACGTACATGTATGTATGTATGTATGTATGTATGTATGTATGTATGTATGTATGTATGTATGTATGTATGTATGTATGTATGTATGTATGTATGTATGTATGTACGCACGTGGTTAAGGGCGGGAGAGGGGGCACGATCCGTGCAATAACCCCCGCATAATTGGACATAAAGCTCTACCACCTCCTATAGCGAGCGGTTGTGCTTGTGACATGTGCTAGACCAGAAGACCTAAGGGCAACATTGGAAGTCATGGTGATACTGCAGATCCCGAGATTCAAGTACCGTGACGCGCCCCTTGTGGGACCAAGGTTCGTGATGAAGCCCTCGAGGCGGAAAGCATGTGAAAACGATCGACGGCAATACGGATGGACTATTGTTAAATGTCCGGCGGTTTCAACTCTCCATCATCTGTTGTGCAATGATACAACGAGACAACTATCGGGTTGCAGAAGCGCCTCTCCGCTGCAACGTGAACTTCCCGAGGTCCTACGTTTTGCCAAGCGGAGAGAGGGTATCACGCGCGACTAAGCACCCATCCCGACCTCTCCTGGGCGCATATGGATAGGTTTATTCCCCCCACCATCGTTAGCGAGATCGCACGGCATGCTACCGGAGTCCAGCAAAACTACCGTATTAGCTGGGAATTGTGCTCTCGGTAGCCTGGGACGGCCTCACATTCGTCCTAACTGCACGTGTTCCCGTTGCATCCTTTGACTTGCCTTGGGGGGAAACTGTTAGCCGCCAGAGCTAATGTACGCTGGGGAGGGTGTGTCTTTGAGAAAAGGCAGCCACGGATGAGAAGGTGACTTAAAGATGGATTCGACCCGTCTCTCTAATACCGGTCCCAAGTCAGGTATGGTTCCCCATATCTTGAAAACTTCACAATCAACTCTGAATCCGAATAAGGGGCTAAGGCGCCTCCAACCCACACAACATCCTCAAGTCCAGATTCCGCGAAGTTGAGGAACTCCGTTCCTGGCGACTCCACCGTTCTCTGTTTCTAAACCTACCTGGGTTAAGTGGGATGTGATTCTCAACGCCAGGAAACCCCACGTTACTAGGACCAAGCGGGGTCACGATGCCAATTCTAGCTGTCGAAAAGTTCCAGCGATATGGTAAATGGTGAACTGATCTCTAGACCGCCTTTTCCAGGACCTTGAATGATACGCGATCAACTTGAAACCTTCCAAAGCAACGTCACCAGGAGGAATTATAACGAGGCTTACGGGACCGTCTTCGTGGTTCGTCGTCGATCCATTTGACTGAAGACACAGGGGAGTCAGTCTCCATATCCGGGTTTGATTGTGGGCATAACCGACAGCTCAAAATCCTCGTTACAATTCCTCCATCCAACCATTCTCGAAACGAGAGAAAAGTCTAAAAAGACAGGGGGACAACACGGTGCCGTCCATTGACTTGCATACATTTTGAGCATCGACCTAGACAGTGGCCACCCCGAAAGTGGATCCGCCCCTTGCTCGTCTACCAATAACATTCAGCGGTTCACGCATCACACCCACTTCCGCGCCCGCGGCGTCGATCACAGGTCACCCGGTAGATATAGTGCTTTAGCTCTATCCACCTCAAACTCCATAAGGCACCACCGCGAAATCGACTGGGAGTCTATCATCTCTCAATTAGGACTGCTAAAACCAGACCGCAACTTCATCGATCAATACTTTTCACCGCAGTATCACTCTCCCTTCCCGGCAGTCTTCCTAGATTTCACGATCAAAAACCCACAACGCCGCCAGTCTTGAAATTTGGACTCTTCGACCGCCTTTCTTCGTTGCCGTGGAAGCACTCAAGGGCGCTTGTGCCTGCGTTCGAGTAAGCCGTCGCCAGGTCGTTGGAATGCAGCAAATCATCTCGGCCTCCTACGGACGTCATGTCGCGGTATTCAGCCCTACCGACGGCGCAAGGCCACCAGCGATCGGCGTCCGTCGACAGCATTGCGGCCTCGGATTCCACTTATCACAGTTTCGAAGACCTCGACTTGTACGAGGCGAGGCAGCCTTTTACTCCTTACAAGGAGAGCGACAGACCTATGCCCAAGGAGGGCCCGTCGGAGTCAGCCCCTAAGAGTAGGGGACATGGAAACCAAGAGGACGTGAAGTTGCAACGGCGAGACTCGGGCTACGAGTCGATACCATCTGGCCCTAGGGAGGGCTACTCTCGCTTGTCGAAGGATCGTCAAAGACCAGCCGCTTCCATGGCCTCTGCCCGGGCCAAGTCGCGATCTCGCCCATCTATGAGACGTGCGGCCCGATCCAGTCCTAGCCCGCCCACATCATACGCACCGGCAATAGTTTCGTCTGTGTATATAGTACAGCACCAGCAACAAGCGGGCGTATATTTCCACTTCCCCGCCCTTGATAGTTTCCCCGGCTGTCAGGAAGACGAGGACGAAAACGAGGCGGAGGCATCGTATCCACCGCCTCCTCAGACGACGCACTACTGGACCAGTGACCAGACTCGGCGACTTGAATACGCCGCCATCGACGCCGCGAGCCGAGGCATTAAGGGGTGGTTCCTGAAGCACGTCCCGAACTGCTTGGTCCCCAAGGAGAACCGCCGGGTCGGTTTTGACGACGATTCCGGCAGTGTCCGGAGGTACCGACTCGAGCTTGAATGCGAGGAGGCAGCCGAGAAGAAAGCCGACCGGGGGAGGAAGATAGGATGGTTATTCGGGCGATGAGCGGCAGTGAGGGCGAGCCTATAAGAGCTGGTGAGCGGGAAATCTTGCATTTTTCAGGTGTTTGCATTGCCTTCGCATTTGCTGGCGTTGTATACCCCCTTGATTTTGAAGCATTGTCGCCAATCGGATGCATGAATAGGGGTATCAAATTTAGAATAGTGTTGTACGTATAATGAGATCTGGGTAAAGTAATAGTAATTATGAAATTAGCGGAGCTAAATAGAAAGGGGACGAGGTAGGGGTTTCGAGTCAACCAGCCTCTATCACGGCGGTTAACATCGGCGTCTCGACATTCGTTCCTCGAATGAGTTTGCTGAATGTGATCCACCGCTCGTGACTCCCTCGCACTCGTTCTAGCACATTCGCCCTCCTAAAGGTGTATGGCCTTCCACGCGGAGAGGACAGTAACGTTTACATTCAGAGTCCGTCGGTGGGATCCACGCAAGTTGCAAGCTACGTCTACCAGGAAAATTCTATTATAATCCTGCAAGGAAGCCAGTTCCGTGCCGCAAAGTCTTTAGCCGTGGCCCGCCACAGGCTGGGACAGTCGCTATCCAACGGGACGAGTCATTTCGCCTTGAGCCCGTCAGATGTGTCAAACATCCCACTCGAGAGCTTGTGTTAATCGTATGATCTAGAATACTATGGTCTCCAGATGCTATGTTGGCTCAGTCATGTCGAACGACTTCAAATGATGTGTACTTTTGGATGTGGGTTTCGAGTGGCTAATGGGATCCTACGAAGGGAGATAGTTGTTAGTTGAATACCAAACCTAGAAAATACAGTCTTACCATTCAGTCAATACGATGCATACGATGCGAGTTCTTCCATGCACAAGCTCCAGAGGACCAACCAAACGTCAACACGCTGATGCACCAAGTTATTCATAGCAGCGCACGCCAGGCTCTTCCCGGCATATGATTGCCGATCGGTCTTAGTTGGGGTTAGGCGGGCCGTGCCAGGCAAAAGAGTGGCAGCTGCTTGGCGCTAAAGAACCCCCGCCAATCATGTTCATCAGCCCTTCCGTATTGAGATATTACAGGGTTCATCTCAGGGCTTAGACCCTCGTATTTATCCTTCATCACCCCACCGTACCTAAACGTCATTGTTGCAACGAACGTGAAGCTACTGCGACCTACTCGCGCATGGGAAACGAGTAATCGCATCCTCGAACACGGCATGATAGGAAATATATAGGGCGCACGTTCGCCGAGAACTGGAAACGTAATGAACTTTCAGCTATTGTGAGCAGCAGCGGTACCAACGACGATACAGACACTTAAGCAATCCCAGCCATTCATCCTCCAACCACCATCCAGTATCAGAACCCCTTGACCAGAATTCTTTTTCTTCTTCTGTACTATCCGACACAGTGTAACTTGAAATACTCGTCGCTCAAGCCGAGGCAAGATGCAGTTTTTCATCCTTCAAATCGCCCTACTCGCTGTCCTGGCCGCCTCGCGGCCGCTCCGCGGAAGGGCGAACGACAAGTGGCTCGTCAATCACTTCAGCTCAGGGGTAGCTCCCCACTCAATATCGCAGATGCAAGTCTCTCTTCTCCTAATGGATTGGTTCTATCCCATATGCATGGGCACCCGCCCCCAAGAGCACACCCATACACGCACCCGTACACACATACAACATTAGAAGTCATCATCACCTATCGCGTCTTGCTTCTGAGCCGGCACCAACTAACCCGCGACTGACAGAACCTCGTTCAACCTTATGCGGCCGGCGGCGAACCAGACGATCCCCTGCTCTAACGTGACCGGGGCGGCGTTGAGCTCGACGCCGTTCCTGGTGCCGGTAACCGACGGCAAGTGCCTGGCCGGCTCCGGGTTCAGCTTCTCGTTCCGCCAGGTCGAGGACTACGCCGTCGAGCTCGCCGTGCGCGACACCGAGGGTGACACGGCTACGTACACGAGCGGGCCCGGCGCCGTCACCACATCGAGCACGGGTCCCGGCGCCCACGACACGACCACGGCCTACGTCGGCCCGACGGAGTTCGAGCTCGTCAAGGAGGCGTCCGCGTGATGTTTCGGAGGACGCTGGAGCAGGAACATCTTTAAGAGGCGGAAGGATGTCTCACGCCGGGGAAATCACTGATGACGCAAGGACGAATGATGGATCGCACGAGTCAGGACCTTAATGCAGCAAAAGAACGATATCAGCAGCAAAAGGGTATAGAGCAGGGGTAAAGATAGAGGTCGGCAACAAGGATGACGTCGCCGTCGGGTACGGACATCGATAGACTTATTTCGAGCACTAATATCCCCTAATACATTCCTTACCACCAGTACATGCGCAAGGCTTGTGTTTGGAGGCCGAATGATACTCGTGGCTTCCGCTGGCTCCCTAGTCTTAACATTTGGTAGAGCTTGGATGTAGAATGCGATGCAAGCCCCCCTTGTCTCCATGTGGCCGTATTTCACAGTCTCCTATCTCAACCCTGACTTCCACCTTTTCTCACTGTAGGCGCTCTTCGAGACGATGAGTCGTGGAATATACCATATCAAAAAGATGTATGTCTCCTGATATTTGCACTTCCATGTCCAGTCATAGGATTAGTAATCCTACTCTGACTTTTCGAATCGATTTATATGCGGTAGATATCCCATGATGAAGTTAGGTTCATAACTTCTATAAGCTCGAATACCATCCATCGTTCATAACAACTCGGTGCTAGTATTCCTTTAAGCTATAGGTTCACATGTTTACAAAGCAACATCATTCGTACCCTCCAAGGAAAACAAGAACAACTCAATGAACCGTCGGGCTCTTTCGAGTTCTGCGCTGTTTTGCTCATCGAAAGCCGTACAAGGCGCCGGCGCGCCATGGCTGTTAGGGCTTGCAGTACCTCTGAGACGACCCCCAGAGGAGAGGGAGTGCCATGGGACACGATGATTACAGCACTAATGAACACCTTAAATCCTTAGTGATCTATCAACTGCTATGAGCTGTGTTCCGATGCAATAATATTATACAAAGTTCTTCCATTCTGGGGGTAGACTACCAGTGCCTATACTGGCCCAACGCGCCGGAGAACAAGAGCATCAGGACATAGTAACTTTGGACTCCTTTAAGAGGATGAGGTAGTACGTTTGAAACCGCTCGGGCATATAAGATCAACACAACTCTGGTATCTCAGTCCCGAATCGACCGTAATAGAGCTTGAGCCAGAGGACGGTGGTATCTCCAACATTTGAATTGCGGCCAAATTAGTATCAATGGGCGCGTAGCGAAGAATTTATGATTCCCTGAAACGTATAACCTCCCACTTGTTTGTAATTTTCATCGTTTGGCGTCGCTCGGAGCTCCAGTCCGTTTTCTCCTACGAGTCTCTAAAGCGATGGGTATCTCCCCTCTCCGAAGGCCCCATGTCTCAGGCTTACATGCTCTTGGGAATTCTAGAAAGCATATGGGGGCCAGTCTCCCGTCCTAAACCGCAGCCCGTTTCCCCCCTTTCCTCCTCTCTCCTGCCTTCGTGCGACACGGGCATGAGGAAAGTGAGCATACCCTCCTATTGGTCGAAAACTCTTCAAAAATATGGACTTAAATCAATTTAGATGGCTTGAATCTAGCCCACGTATATAGATGAGCCCCACAGCGAGCCCAGAGAATGAACCCACTGAGCATGCTTGTACTGTGTAAGAGGAACCGGAGAGGGAGGTAGCGGAAGGTTTTTGCTAGAGATTGACCCCCTTCTAATCTTCGAAATGGATAAATGTTTGCACTATGCTCCTTCCTGATGAAATACAGGATAATGAGCATGCATTAAGGTTTAGTCTAGGTGTCTATCTACGTGGTAGAAGCCTTCTATATATGCACAACACAGATGGGAGACCATATCGCTGTACCTGTTAGCAAGACCTTGACCCTCACTTCAACAGTCCCAGCATCACCCTGGTGTGCGTGAGGTAATGGCATCCAATATATATGCACAGTAGGTGGGTAGGTGGCACCTGGCGCAACATTGGGCAGACTTGTTCCAATACGCTATCGGAACCGAGGACTATCCCCATTTCCAGAGATACTTAGGTAAACAGTATTAAACGTGTCATTTCCTTGCAGGTCCTTTTAACAGAACTCCGTATCAAAACGCTGCGCAACCTCTACACCATGTGCAGGCTCATACCCAATCCTAACCATGCTCTATAATTCAAGATATATATTTTTGTACTCCTTACCATGATCACCACGCGTCCCCATGCTCCTCTACCACATGATCGTGTTTTCGTAATCGTCGTCTCTAGTGCAGAGAAGAAAGAAGTAGACCATACCCTCGATCCACGCTTATGGGGACTCTCTGCTCTATGGACGCCGCCTGGTGATGGTGGTTAGATACTTTTAGGACTCAACTGAAAATGCTATTATGATTGTAAATGCAAGAGCGGCTAGGGTCAATGCGCTACCAAGTTTTACCAACAACTCCTTTCGAAGACATTCCCGCCTACCGGCAGAGATTTGCACCAGGTTGACTTAGCTCTGGTCGAGCAGCATCACACCGCCCCAGATTAAGTTTAAGGACCCGTTCGTCGGCTCCCGATCCATCCTTGCGAGAGTCGATCAACACGTGTGCGAAGAACCCGCTCCATCCACTATGGACAGCACTGCTTCAGCTGGCCCTCCGCCCGCGTCGACGATTACAGGAAGCCGTTCGGCGGGACGTGGAAACGCACGAGCGGGGTTCTACTGCTTGTCCCTCGACTCAAGTCGAATATATAAAGTGGGCGAAAAATGGCTGGTAGATGGCGAGACGTACGCTCTGACCCCAAGCTGTTGAGCACTGATCCCCTTGCCCACCGCCACGAGACCCGACTGCCGGAGACCGATTATCTGGCTCGAACAACGACTATGGAACAATTGGTCTGGCTTTGAGGGGCATCAGCGTGTCCTCTCCCCAGCCGACATTCAGGGAAGCCCGAGCTCCAAGCCTCAGTTTAGTTTCTTCATCTCAACATAACATATTGACGGCATGATACATGCTCCCTAACGTCCACTTCAAGCGTTCCTCGGTGTGAATCATATGTGGAGTTCTTGGACGACCCGGAAGTCATCACAACCTGTTCATAACCATGCCACTGGCTCAGTGACCTTGATAGTGGATCGTAGTCGATGTCTCCGTCCGTCAATTTAACCGGAAAGAAAGAGAAAAAGAATGCGTTCCTTGTGTTTGTTATATCACGCTCGCGTGGAGTCGGCCGTTTAGATGGTATCTCTGTTAAGCTAGGTAACATTGAATTTGTGACTAGAATTATACGAAGCATATGCTGGGGCGGATCCCTTCCGCACCGTGTTTCGTTGGTGGACGCTCTTACTGGACGCATGATAGCTTCAACAAATAACGGTTAGTTATTTGGCGCATGCATTTTTAAGGTTGAGTCAGCCTCCGTTTTGTGGGGTAACCAAAAGAGAGTTGTTGCATATGTCTATGTACCATGTTAACTGTAAAAGTCTGTGTACATCTGGAAATCCCTGTACAGGATCCAGTATTGCGTGAACCATGATTGATGATCGGAATCGGAGATCAAAGATATTCGGCTGAACTTGCCGTAGGGTCTCTAGAGTTCAATGTTACTAATGAACATCGCGAACTCGACAATCCCGGAGGGGCTAGAGAACGGTCACAAGATTATCATAATTGCATGCTATGTACATATTTTATATGCCATCATATATTTATATATCCGGGTAACGGTCTTATAGGTCCTAAATTATCAATTATAAGATACGGTTCTTCCTTTTCTCTTTCGCTGGATGTCATGATGTGATGAGGTGAATATACGTAGATGTACTTCTCGTGTCACACAGAGATGCCAAGCCAACCCAGCCCTGTTCTCCTCGCACCTCAAACGTCCTTCTTCCCACATGTGATATTTACAGGTATGCGCGTTTCGCGTTTAAACCTGAAGCCGCCCTTTTGATCCAATAAATCAACTGACTACCACGGTAGGGGGTGACCTGTGCAACGCTGCGTACGCGTACTACTGAGGGATAGTCCCGGGAGAAGCGAACGACTTACGGTGGTGGAGGGTGGGAATGAGACGGGGACCTATTTTGGCGCATGTGATTGGGACTTTCGAGGAACCTTACTGGGATTCGTCAATCCTGTTTCGAGAAGGCATTTGCGGGCGGGATATGCACACGTCACGACTGTGGTAGGTAATATGAGTAACCTGGAAAACTTGGCCTTCCAATGTTGACGGTGCAAGCAACATTGGAAGTACTTGATCACTGAAACTCTCATGTCAGATCTTGCCCCTACGTCTACATGTATGCGCTGCTTCCAACACGGTCGCCACCTCGAACTGGTCAGCTTTATGATATCGGGCGTTGAGCGCATCCCCAACGAGCCTACCTACATATGTAGTTGGCAGTCAACGCCATCAATTCATCACCAACGCCAGATCATACTCCTCACAAAACACATTGGTACCTCATCCTACCTCCTTACGTAAGCTTCTTGGTAGTGGTAATCACTTAGACCAGCTCGGTCAAATACCCAGCTGCATTCGTATTTGGATACCTACCAAGACGGATCGCCCACTTACAATGATCCGGGCAAGCGCGCGCCATCACTCGACACCAATACCGGCATAACATAAAATATACGCAGAAGTTTCAGGCCAACAAACAGACTGCGTCGTTCTCACTTAAGGTAGGCGCATTGCAAGCAAGCCCCCGATGGCGACTGGATGGCACGCGAGTGGCTACATATCTATTTACCTACCTTCTTTGGCGACACATGGGAACCAACAGCCCAACCAGCCCGAACCATTCCTCTCTTCTTGCCCTTCATATCCAGTTTGTCCAGTCGCTTCCCTCTTTTCCTTTTCTTCTAGTTGACCCTAGACGCTCGATGGTACAACTCCTTACTCACGCGACCCCTCACCCCGCCCTTGAGACACGAGAAGACAGCATACCTACCCACCTTGCCCTGAACGTCCCCTCGTCGAAGCCGATGTAGAAGGAGAGAGGAAAACAAATCAACGCCTGAAGAGAACAACCTGCATAGGGACCTAGCTTTGACGACTATGTATGCTGACTCGTTGACCCGACTTGCAACTCGCCGAAGAACCCGGCTAGTCCGGAGGACTCGGTCTCATTCGTGATCCGATACTTTTGCTGTTTTTATTTTACCTCTTTTTCTAATGAATATTTTCCGGAGTATTTTCGCATTCCGTGGACATAACATCATTGTTGCAGTACCTACACGTTACGCGCTAACAAAATACTACGCTCCTTACGGTACCATTTATGGAATTTCCTTGATCGGATTATTTTTATTCGAGCCTACGTCGCAGGCAATCGCATTGCAATTGATTCGCAGCTGGCTCCCCCCGCGCATTGCCCCCGGGGGCAGGGGATAGATTCCTGGTTCCTCCCTGCCTAGACGCTGTAATCTAGCTGTACATCGGCAGTCTAGTTACTCGCAACAGGAAGGTAGCAACCCGCAGCAGGTCTCCTAGCAGTAAAGAGTACTTAATGAGAAAGAA
Organism: Monosporascus ibericus; assembly: GCA_004154915.1. Classification (NCBI taxonomy): domain Eukaryota; kingdom Fungi; phylum Ascomycota; class Sordariomycetes; order Xylariales; genus Monosporascus; species Monosporascus ibericus. The sequence continues at coordinate 93,462 of QJNU01000250.1, forward strand.
AATAGTACACGGAGAGAGACGATCGCTCAACTGCCTGGCTGACTGGACTGCCTCTGACTTTGGTCACATTTTACTGCCTCTGACTTTGGTTACATTTTTACTGCCTCTGCCTTTGATTACGTTTATTTTATACTGCGAGCGTGCAAGTCATGCTGCCTTCGTCAGCAGCGGGCGGCTTGTTGTCCACCTCGACGTCTTCCTCGGACGTTAACGTTAATCACCCGGCCCCAGCCCTGCACCAAGCGCCGAACATAGCAGCACCATCATCGGCGAGCAGCGCTGCCGCCACCACCACCTCCGCCGCCGCTTCTTCCGCTTCTGCTACTGCAGGGGCCAAACGACCGGCTGCACCCGACCTGCAGCGAGGTCCCGGCACAGGCCCAGGCTTTACTCCGTCTCCAAGTAAAAGGCATGCGACTGGAAATAGGGCCTCGATATCAGGCTATCCTATCCCCCCCTCTACTCCTTCATCTGCCACCTCGGCAATCCCCGGTCTCCCTCCCGCACTTGGTGGTGCATCGTCTTCATCGTCCCCCGGTGCCGTCCGCCATCGACATGCACGTAGCCATAGCCATGCTGCGGCGCCTGCCATGTCGGCACCGACCACGACATCCATGATATCATTACCGCAGCCCACCCTGGCCGCCCCTCCACCTCAGTATCCTCCTACTCATTCCTCCTCTCGTCCTTATCCTCATGCTCCTGATCCTCTTCCCCCACCTCTTCCTCCGACGCATCAGCACCCCCCTCAGACTACTATCACCGAAGATCAATTGCTGGGGAGATCCCCCGATCAGCTGGTCGCAACTATACTCCAGATCCAGTCGCAACATCAGCAGTACGTTGCGCACCTCTCTGCGCAATATGAGAACATCATGCAGCAACTGAGCGAGCTCCGGGCAAGTCTACTGACTTTCTATGGAGGGCAAGTAGCTAATCACCAAGCTGCCATGTCGGTACGTACCCTCATTTGCGCACTAACTGGCTACCACGTACGCCGACGATACGGTGTTGCGTGGGCGACGCAAGCCGAGCCCCGTCTCCCTTGCTCGGGCGTCTCGTTCGTATGTTGACGCCTTGGATGTATTAGGCAATCACTACCCGGGAACCTTCATCCTCGATTAGCAGCAGACCGATGGTTCCACCTCCACCACTGTCGCAGCCGCAACCCGTTCCTGTCCACACTCCGCGGCCACCGACCTCGCATTCGCATGGCGAGTCTTCGCATTCGCATGGCGAGTCTTTCCATTCGCGTGGCGAGTCTTTCCATTCGCGGGGCGAGTCGTTCCATTCGCGTACCGAGTCTTCGCGAATGCCGCGCCCATCTCCGGCGTCACACGCAGACCTGCGACTGGCGCCTAAACCCTCCACACAAATACCAACAACACCCGGCCCGCCCGCCTACGATTACCGGACAGTTGGCACGGTTGAGGATGTATGGAAAGAGTATCGCGAAGGCATGGGCGGTCAACCGGCCATCGAAGAATTGGACGCCAACTGGGGATCGAGATGGCGACCGGAACCGCGGGGTCGGACGTGGTATTCGAGGCGCAAGGTCATCTGGGACAGGATTAAGGAGAATATGGAGCACGGAATGAGCGAAGAGGATGCGGTGAAGGAAGTGGAGAGGCTTCGCGATGGTGGTACAATTAATAAACTCATCCGGATGCTTCAGGACGAAAAGAAGGAGAAGGGTGGCAGGGACGCGACAGCATGAATGCTTAGACTGCCCGGGATGGCAGTGAAACCAAACTAGGTCATTGGGAATCGGCGTTATTGGGTGAGGGGAACAGATACCACATTTTGCACGTTATCGCGACAGCATTTACGGATATGGTTACGGGGAGTCGGGGGAGGCTGTTCGCAGAGTTCTCATCGAGGTCCGTTGTCTCAGAGGTGGCAAAATAAATCATTCGCCTGAAGCTAGACAACGATCACCAGCTCGATTGTCGACCTTTCCCAGTTTGACTACCCAGGGGCGAATTGAGAGGCGGGATATGGCACATATATAAGCAGCCCGGGCAAAAGCGTTGGGTAGGGAAATGTTAACCCGACTGGAGTCTTCTGCGGCTCCGTCTAGGGCTCCGTGACTGCGGTAGCCACATGGACGCATATAGCACTGAACTATAAGATCCGGCGCCTTATTAGGTGCCACCAAGGCCGCCACTCACACGTTGCCTGCTTGTGGTGGCGTCAAATGTCGGTCTGTCGGTAGGCACCATAAATATGCCATGGCTACCATATCTGCTGCCTAACTGTCGTCACGGAATCAAATCTGGCTTATGCGCGTATGGTCTCCTAGGGACGCATAATGTCTTGCTGAGTAACCATAGAGGTGGATGGGTCTAGCACAGCTCGATACAATCACGTTCTCCACGGGGCTATCTGCGTAGCTATCCGAGTAGTATGTGTAAGTGCTGGTTGCTCCCAGTCATTCTAGCATTGATAATTACGAGAGCCTTTAACGAACAAGGAGACCGACCTGGTTCTAGTTCAAACAAGACAACTTCTGCTCGTCCCTGGCGAGGATGGCTCCAGGTGCAATACAGGGAAAAGCACTCCCTTTAAATACGGCCATGTTGTCTCCTGGCTATGCTACGTACCGAAAAAGCAAGCATAGCTGCCCTGTCTGCTTGCTTCGCCCAGGGTAATGCCGGTACCAGATATTTCCATGTGCTTTTCCAGGGAGTCTTTCACGTAGCTTCGGGAGGAGCGCCCTCCTAGACACAACAGTGAACTTGTGTGCCAATATCTGCAGAGCGGATAAAGGCGGTGTTTCTATAGACAAAGCCGCTGTTAGGCTGTGGCAGGAATGACTTCCTACCGAGAAGTTAAAGGAATTGTTTCGAAAAGGGGGCAAGCTAGTAATTCTTAAAAGGCCATCCCTGCGGCAGTGCGCGCTTTGAAACCCTTTTGCCTCACCTGCTAGATATTCCCTTTCTTTTATTTGCATTTATATTTACATATAAACCAATACGAAACAAAACTGAAAAGATTCCCTTACAGAGCATTGTCTGCCATTCCGCCCTTTCATTATCTCACCAAACCGCAATGTGCGTCACCGTCCACCTCCACCACACCAGCTACGCGCACGAGTCCCGCTTCCTCAGCGTTATCAACGTGGCCACGGGGTACACGGTGTTCTCGCCCTTCCAAGAGCCCTTCTACCGCTCGTGCCCGCGGCCCTGCTCCCGGCCCTACCACGCGGTCCCGCCGCGGAACCGGTGCCGCTGGCACCGCGGCTGCTGCTGGCTCGAGACCACCGGTCTGCGCTGCCGCGAATACCTCGCCGCCGGCAAACAGAATCAACGGCGAGGGAGGGGGAGGACGCAGCAGCAGCAACACCAGAGCCGGCGCGGAGGATGTCCGCGCCCCGTCACCTGCCTCCACCTCTACGAGGGCGAGGACCGCCGCCTCCCCGAGGGCTACCTTGACTACCTGCTCGCGTGCGACCCGCTGTTCCTCTGCCTCCAGAACCTGCTCTTCGGCACCGGCGCCGAGCTCGTGCTCGCCTGCGCGCACCGCCGCGCGGCCGCGCTGCGTCGCCTCGAGCTATTCCTCGCGGGCTTCGCCGTGGACACTCCCCCGCCTCCTACCTACGCCGACGAGGCCCTGGGGCGCGACGTCGCCCGCGCCGAGGGCGTCGCCGGCCTCGCGGCGGCGTTCCTCGTCGAGCTCGCGCGGTTCTGGGACGGCGAGAGGCGGCTGCCGCCGCGCCCGGGCCGCGACGAGGACGACCCCGCCCTCAACCTCGCGCGCTGGGAGACCTACTTCCTGCGCACGTGCGCGTACTTCGAGCACGCCGACTTCCTGCGCGCCGAGGCGTCGCCGCCGATGCCGGGGCGCGGCTTCGAGAGGACCGTCCGCGACTTCGGCCACGACACCCACGTCGTGCCCTGGGCTACGCTACTGCCCGTCGTGGATTTTAATACGGTTCTCCCTACGTAGGGTCAAGGTAGATTTGGCGTTGAGCTGCCGTATACGTATGGATCTGTATTGCCGGTCCTGTGCCTAGTTTAGTAAAAAGGTTTGACGGCTCCTGTTCGTATTCTTGTCGAACCTCGTCTTTCGTATGAGTGAGTTACTGTAAGGCTAACTCTACTCTTACCGAAGCTGACAATTACTTTTCGTTTGTCCAGAAACCATCATCTCCAGCTTTATGCTTTGCGCTCGTTGAATATTATGATGTTGACCCGTCACACTAGGAATAACAGGATGATATCGTCTATCCCCAACCTAGCGAATCGGTCTGCCTCGAAGTACAAACGGACCAGGCGAACGCGACCGGATTCTCATATAGCCGACTTAATGGAGTCGGCATACTTGTCATTTACATCTACTAAATATACCCGTATCGGTATTTAACTCGGTTAGAACATATGAACGATGAGAACAAAGCACTTCTCATGTCGGAGACAGCTAAGCCATTCTTAACCCGATTTTTTATTAAGCGTTTTGTATTCACAGAGCGCTTCGGAATACACGAAGCCAAGAATTCAATCGTTGCTTACCATAACCAGGCTTCTGTTAGGCGCAATCTTTGAGCCTCATATCGTAGTCGAAACCTTGCGAGGTTAGTCAGCTAAGATCCTGAGTTTGCCCCTTGGCTACGGAGTCCGAGAGGGCTTACTCTCTCATTTCAACTTTTTCTTAAAAAAATTAATATATGTACACCCAATTTTTTAATTAGACGTAGCTGCTTAATTAGATTTTTAAAGAAGGTGCATACGCTAAGCTAGTAACCATTATATCAAATTTTACGCGATCTCGTTAGTTAGGTAGATATTGTAATACAGTACATAATCAATCGGTAAGCCTCCAACTTTTTCATTAAATAACTCTACGCCCGCATCCCTTATGCATTTGATATTGATACCATTCAAATCGTCTCAATAAGGCGATTTGAATGGTGCCAAAATCATAGACTTTTCTCTTAATTCTAATGAGATGGGGAGAATCTAATGAGATCGAATGAGATCGAATATGTACAAGTACTAACTGGTCGTCGTTCATTAGATTACACCGGAACGTACCGCAATGCCTAAGGAAAAGCCCAAGAAAGGCCAGACAGGTGCAACCAAGATGAGCCAAGCATCATCAACTGGAGGCGATCCTGAGGTCACCGGATCGAATGAGAACGAGGGAAATCACGGTCTAGGTGATGGCCGCTTCCGATGGGACACCGGACTCCTCGTAGCTGCGCCCGATTCAGTCGACAAGCAGTCGACCAATGAGGAAGTGACCGCGTACTGGCTCGAGCGCATTAGAAACAGTACGTTTGCAAAGGCACTCGATATCGTGGAGGAGAGGGAGGTAAGTAAAGCATAATCGAACATGATCGAATGACCGCGGATGATAAAGTAATGGGATTAAATCTAACCAAATTCGAAGGTGGTCCTACGACTTCTAGAGCCCTTTGAGTACCGCGTGGGCAACAAGTGGACTGCGGCCACATTCAACATAGGCCGCGACCACCAGGCTCAAGCCCTAGCGGCTTACATTCTCCTGCCGTGTATGATATCATATTTAATCGAATAAGATCGAATGAAGCAAGAGCTAACCAAGTAACAGCGAAGAACAAGGAGCCCTGCGTGCAGTGTTCGAGCCATAAGTCACGTGGTCCTTGCCTGGACTGCCTCAGTTTCGGCAATGATTGGTTCGGCCGCGCCTGCAGCAACTGCAAGTACTCAGGTACCCCTCAGAACTGCTCGTTCTTCAAAGAGCGAGTTGCCGGTAAGTCAGATTAACCCGATCGAATAACCACGCAGCGCAATCTAATATGATCGAATGAAAACAGAGGAGGAAAAGCAGAAACGAGCGGACCGTTTCGAGGAGATGCGCAACAATCCGGACAAGATCTGGTTCACCCAAGATGATCTTAAAGATCATCTGGCCTCGGAGCTCGAGGAGCTGGCTGACATCATCCAGTCCGAGCTGAACGAGCGCGCTTCTAGACGCGCTATGCCGGGCAAGTCCCCGGCTAAGACTCCTGCAAAGAGACAGCGTCAGGCTTGATCTAATGAGATCAATTGACCGCAAGCACAAACACGCATACTGGCATGTACGTAAGGCACTGCGCATTAAGGCAGCATAGGGAAAGGCGTTCGTAGGTAGATACCACCACGACTTTAAGATTTTAGATTTGTTTTAATGGAACATAACTTCATGCCATTATATCGAACTCGATCGAATGACTATGAATATAATAATAAAAATATAATAATAATAATAATAATAATAATAATAATAATAATAATAATAATAATAATAATAATAATAATAATAATAATAATAATAATAATAATAATAATAATAAT